>APFE031346194.1:108415-125778 GCA_000404065.3 Pinus taeda | reverse complement strand
ACAGCAGCAAGGATTTTGATCCTAGTTTGTACAAGAGTATTGTAGGCAGCCTTATGTATTTAATAGCAACTAGGCCTGATATTATGTATGCTGTTAGTTTAATTTCCAGGTTCATGGAGTGGCCAAAGGAAGCACATTGGCAAGCAGCAAAAAGAATTTTGAGGTATGTCAAAGGTACCAAAATGTTTGGAATTTTATATAATGTCTCAAAACATTCAGATTTGGTTGGATACACAGATAGTGATTGGGCTGGAAGTATTGATGATCGGAAGAGCACTTCCGGTTATGTTTTTCATATGATGGGTTCAGGAGCCATTTCATGGCTTCTAAGAAGCAGTCCATTGTAGCATTGTCTACAGCAGAGGCTGAATATGTGGCAGCTACAGCAGCAGCATGTCAAGCAGTTTGGATGAGAAGGATGTTGAGGAGCTTAGGCCAAGAGCAGGCAAAAGCGACAGTGATTTTTTGTGACAATAGCTCAGCTATTGCATTGTCAAAGAATTCAGTGTTTCATAAGAGAATGAAACACATTGATACAAGGTTTCACTACATCAGAGAATTGGTGAACAATGGAGAAATTGTCCTAGAACATTGCAGGACTCAGGAACAGGTAGCAGACATCTTAACAAAGCCATTGGATCAGAAAAGCTTTAAATTTTTGAGAAAGTGTTTGGGTATGATTGAATGCCCAGCAGTTGAAATTAAAAGGGGAGTGTTGAAAAATTAATTCCAACTGTGCATCGGCAAAGGAGTGGAGCAACGATGAACACTCCAGCGATAAGAGATCGCCGATATCGGATCGGCGAAATAGCAGCTAAAGTTTTGTTATTGCCGATGGGCCGGACCCGACGATGGAATCAACCCCTTTTTATAAATTATCGGGTCCACAAATATTTCGGTATCGGGAAAACCAAGTGGGCAGTTTTTTTTTTTATGGGATGAAGTCTCGACCCGATATCCTGGACCCGATGGGTAATCAACATTTTGCTTCATATTATTTCGGGTCCGCAAGTGGCTCATTTTATATATATTTTTATGCATATATTATAATATATATATGTCGGGTATCGGGCCTGTGTTACTTGGATTTCGTATCGGGGAAACCATCGGTGCACATTGTTGTGTCATGGGATGAAGTCCCGACCCGATAAGAGTTCCAAAAGCATATTGGATAATGGATGAAGTAAAAGCCTGGGAAATGATTTTGACGTGAAGTGAAAGTCTTCTTACCGCCGTTTATCTCAGTAAGACAGTAAATGCTATTTACTGTGGTTGGTAAGTTCTTGATGAAGTTTTTAATTTTTCCTGAACGGGAGTATGGGCATAGAAAAATATCAGTAAAACCATGTAATTCTTACTGTCTTCTTTTTACGGAAGTATGGCGATGTAAGTCCTCTCTCTGGTTGTCATATGTGTATGTAATTTTTTTTGGTAAATGTAATGAATCGGAATGGAATGGGAGGCACAGCAGTGCGTGTGAAAACATTTTGGAGTCACCCAGCAGCGTGAGTAAAAACTCCTGTGTAATTTTTTTGAAGTGGAATGCAAGTGGTGAATCCCTCTGTGAGAGAGGAAGTTTATAATATGTAACTGCATTTTATTTTAATAGAAATCCTTGGTGTGTGTGTGAAGACTATGTTCGTTGGTCAGAATTTTTTTTATGTTTCCGCTGTAATTAAAATTCCTGTGGAGTGAAAACAGAGCATTGTCTCTGTGTATGAATTTCTATTGTTTTTGGGATTTTCCCAGAAAAATCCCCAACAAAAACGGCCAAAGGAACAATACATCCATCTTAAATATTCAATATGTTTTTTAACTCCTTACATTCCCTTACTGCCATTTACGTTCTTTCACGTAATCTTTCACGTAAATAATTGTCAATCACCATGATAACGTCGAAAATTCTCATTAACGAATCAGGAAAAATGTTGTCCTGAATTTTATTTATCAAATCTATATATGAGAAAGTAAACATGGAACATACACGTTTAGCCCAATTTATATTACACTTGATACTTTCTAAAATTACAGAAGCATCTGAAAACTGAGACAAATGATTGAAGTGAAGAAGTTACACCAATGATTGAGGTGAAAATAACACAGCATTAGTAAACGGGATAGTGTTTTTTTCAATAATATAATTTTTTAATGATATTTTACATTTTGTGACTAGCTTTTTCTATTTAATTTAGATAAAAATGAACGAATTCAAACAAATTTGATTTAAGAAAAAAATTGTCTAACAATCAGCTCATACTTCTAATAAATGAGGTTAGAGACTGACTTCTCATTTGGCGTAGGGATTTAGAATGACCTTAACAAATTGGATAAATTTAATTCTGATCTATCACATCCGTATCCAAAAAGAAATACCCTCACCCTTTAAAGGTGAAGAATAAGAATATGAAGGAAATGTTCAATTAATAAAATCTTGGTGCGTCTACAACAGCATGCCGTCCACACTTCTTTCGACCGTAGAAAAGGCATAGGATCTCTCTTTGGATCTGTGGCAGTAAACTATAAAAGCCAAATCACCACTTTATTTTCCATTGAGGGCTTCCCTGGCCCAAGGCATTTTATGTTTCTGGCAGCAGTTCTTCAACATAGCTAAAGAGAGTGACGTTTACCTACAACAACTACACATCCCTGATAGCATGATCAACGGCGGAGATCTAATCGCCCATCGTATATCGGGTAAGTTAAGTGACAGCGATAATGGAATGCCGACATGCGAAGTTGCAATGGGCCGATTAAGCGATAGATCAGAGCGATGGAAGATCCGGATGTAAAGGAGCAGCCTGCGTAAACGCTTCAAGGAGTGGACCCGACAAAGTTATAGATGCGGGTTTATAATATTTGAGTTTACAAACCCGGTATTATCGCAAGTTGAAAGTGGAAGGCTTTCATGAGTAGTATGATTGCAAAGAAGCGATTGCCATTAGCTATAAAGCTAAGCCTCTTAAACTGTGCAAAGGATTTGGAAAATGCGGAAAAAGAGCGTCTTGTGGTTAAGTAAAAATGGATGGATTTCTGAGTTAAGCAGTTCAAATGGCACAAAATGATTTAATTTAATGGGTGCTCGATCTTAAATGTTTGGATGGTGAAGACATATGTCCCTGCATCTTATTTCCGAGCCCAAAACATGTCTCCATCCTGGCACGATATATCTCTGCAGCATTCTATTTAGAAAACACAGAAATTATTGATCGGATATAGATTTGTGAATATTATACATCTTTAGAGTTTTTTCTTGTATTGATTGTTTGGGTATACAGGCGAGGTCATCCAAGCAGCGGAGGACTCAAAGAAGCTGTGTAACACAACGGGGAGATCGATGAAAAACCGGGTCAGCAGTGGCTCCGGGTTTCTGAACGATAGGGTTCGTTTCCCGGGGTATCCCGTGGTTGGATTCAACCATTGAATGATCGCCTCAGGCGGATGCGAAGACTATCATCAGAAGCAGGAGAATCAGTCGAGCTGCACGCCCAGCCAGATCGTAGATAAAAACTAGACCATCTGCTGGTCCTAGGATTGCCGAGCGCGCGGAAGATTGACGTTCCATCTGGAAATCAGAGTACCCCTCTCGCGAGCTCCAGAGGCCATCCTAGACATCAAGAAGATCAGAGCTCTAATCCCGAGGCTCTCTGTGGGCTCGAAGGCTCTGGAATCGTAATGCATACGATCAAGACATTGGAGGCAGCTTATTTGGGTCCTACGAAGGACGGTAATATTCGTTACACTTTTTCCGAGAGAAATTGAGAAGATATTTTTTTGATGCGGTGCTGAGGCTTTGTACAATGTCAACCAGACACCAGCAGGCAGCTTTATATCTCCCTAATGACATAAGTGATTCAATTTGTACCTTCATTCCCTGGATTATCGTCTGTTGAGAATCACCTAAACCACCAGCGATGCTGCAGTAGGTCTTGGCATCATTTAGAGCATCGTAATAGCAGGCAAGTTCAATGTACGCGCTTGATCTCTTGGTGTGTAGATGGAAACAACATTGCATTAGTTTTGTATGCATGTGTTCAGTTTCCATTTGGGAAATGCATAGTTGGCATTTAGTGTAATTGCGAACACATGCGTCCCAGTCCTCGCTATCGAACGCACGTTCTCCCCTTTCAAACCAATCGTTCAATTTCCTTAGGTTGTTTTCCAGAAACTTCTTTATTCTTACGATTGACCTCGGATTGTGGAGGTCAAGCCATTCAAACCCATTAGTAGCTTTCACCAAGCGAGGCTGCTTTAGCGCAATTTTTGTGCCCTTTGGATAAGCCCTTTTTGCATAAGATTGATTGGAGGACATGCAATCTGGACCAACGATTGACAAAGCAGCCTCAACCTCGGTATTTTCCTCTTTCACGACTGTATAAACTCTGCCAACCCTAGAGGGATCAATGTAGAGCTCCCCACAAATAACTATGAACTCATTCGTCCCCCCAATGAGCAATTCGCTGAGTCCATCGGTCTCGGCAGACCTACGTTCCAACATGGAACATGGACGTTTATCAAGAGATTGAGAAAACGCTGATCGAAAAGCATGGGGAACTTTGCATTGGGTGAAGTCCGGGGGTCATTTGTTCTAGGGATTGTTGCAGAAGACTAAATTTACAGCAATTTTTGGTGGTGAAAAAGAGGCTTGATCTCGATTGTCATAACCGCTTGAGCCACGGTAGTCTTCCAACCGTACTAGTCGAGGTGTGGCACCACCAAACACTTTTTTTTCACCAATACTTATGTTCGTGGACTACGCCTAACTACTTATCCTACTTAGTTTGTGTTTCACAACTAAGTATTATTAATGTTTCCTTTATACCAATGAACACCCATACACATTCATTAACATCAGCAATTATACATGAAGAACACAATTGCACAGTATAAAGAGAGGGGAAACTCCTTGAACAATGAGTCTGCACGAACAATATATTATACACTCTTTTACAAGTTACAAGCTTTACAAGTATACTTGGTAACCCCAAGTTTCATACTTAGCCAAATTTACAATCTTTGGCAAACTTGGTTGCCTAGCTCGTCGGCGCCTCTACACAGTTGCCGCACGACTTATCAACCCTTCGTTCACCTCGTCGCACGATTGTGTTGTTTACCCAATTTGGGCGTGCCTCCAAGTCGCCACACACGGGCGCCTCTACACGAGACACACCTTTGTCCACAATCTCAACACTTCACCAAATGTCACACCATACGCACTTGCACGACGGGCAGGCGCTCACCTGAGTCACCCAAGAACCCGTGCCAAGTCGTCGCAACAACTGGGCACTCACCAACGTTTCATCGTCGGGTGCTCCTTCGCACAACCAGGGCGCCACACCCGTGCACACCCTCCCCAATCGGCGAACGACCTTGCCCGCGCCCTTCACCCAAAACCAAGAAACGGTGCTACCTCCGTGTGGCCTTGCCCAAGAACGGGCGCATCACCAAAACTGCGTCTTTCTTCTTTGTTGCGTCCACACCTTAGATCTGTGCCTTCTTCTTCATGAGCAAAGTCGTTGAGCGATGATGCCAAATGAGTCCATCGCACACTTGTTTATATGAGGGGCAAGGCAAGGTTGTGGCTGCCCAACCGACCTGCCTACGCCCTCAACCTCCATCGCAAATACACTTAAACTTTCGTCGGCCATGCTCCAAACGCCTATAACCATCGGTCAGCCTGCTACATTTGTTGGTCGCCCCGTGGGTGCTTCTGCACGCTCCCACACATATATATAACCATCGCTCTCCTCTTCTATGTGCTTGCATTATCCCATAATACCTTTGCACGCCAAGTCGAGCTTGTTCCTTCTTCCTTTGTCATCGCACTTCCGGAGCGTGCCCAAGGACTGCAGGTCCTTAAATCCTCCTCCACCTGAAGTCGTTGTCGTCCTCGACAACATGCCATCTTGGTAGCCATCCACCAAGATCAAGATTTCCACATCCGAACAATCTTATCCATGATATCAACTCCTCCACATACTGCAAACATCCCTACAACATATGTAGAACTCCCATCTCCATCATGTGTCGTCCTCATCTTGTAGTCTTTCGTCAGATGCCAAAACGCTTCCATCATGTGCCAACATGTTGACCCAACAACAACATCTCTCTGTCAAACATCGCCTCGGATCATCCTGATACGAACACACCTCTGCATGTTCATCACCAAGTGTAGACCTGATAGTCACATCTCTCTGCACACTGGTACCCCTCATGACTCGAACTAGTTGGGTAGCTAATCCTACCATACGCCCAAACCACAAGAATGCACATCCTTATGTCCCCATCAGTCTTTCCTTGACTTTTGCTACATCTCAGACTCATCAAGAATCTATTCAATTCCCATGCTCAGGTCCATGGAACCTCCATCCCATCTGCAATATGTTCAGCTCATGGCCTTGTTGTATAAGAGTGTACAACCTCTCCACTGGCTCATACATCTCCATGTCATAACAGTGTTTGCACAACATCCTTTGCTTCGACATTCCCCATAGAATGTCCATGAATGACACCTGTATACATGCTCCTGCGTAATGTCTCTGCATAACTGTCATGCTCCATGTCTCCAACCTGATGTCCATGACTCTAGTTGTCCATGATGTCCAACCCATGTAGACTCCATCCAACCATCTGGCCATCTGCATCCAAGTTTGCAATCTATCATAAAGAAGCCTCCTCCCAAGGCCCCTTGCTAAGTTAGTGTGGTTCCTCCCTATCAAGGCCTCCACATCAACCCATCTCCAAGGTTGTTTATAGAGAAAGGAGGGCTAGGAAGTTTCCTCCCTGACTCTCATCCACCCATGTATCAGATTGATGTTGTGTCCTCAAGTATCTGTGCATAGTCTCAATCTCCTCACATGTACACCCAAGCTCTCCAAGCTTGTCTTTTGTCAACTGAAAGTCATATATGCCCATAGCATACCTGCAAAAATCCATTATACCAGCAAGATCTCTACCTTCATAATCTTCTCCAACCACTTCCTCTAAAGTAGTACTCGAACTTCCTTTTTTCACAACTTCATTGTGAAGATCATCAGTAGAAGATGTCTCTATCAAGTGCTCCAAAGTTCGTGAGATTTCCCTCTCACTTACTTCATTCTTCCTCGCTCTTGCAACGAAGTCAATCAGCTTCCCTTCCTTCATTATTTGAGTCATACTCCCAAGTCCTCTTTGCTCCACATCCTCATGCTTCACATTCGGATCTTTGGGATACGAAGTCATAGAATTCATCCTTGGTCTATACCCCAAGCAACTCCTTTTATTCATCAGAACCATCATGGTTCTTCCCTCAGCTGTGATCAAGAGAATGTCACAGTCCACCATTGGTATGGCTTGTGCAAGTCTCATAAAATCTTGCCTCAACACCATAGAATGATCATCCATGTCCACGATCCTCAAGTCCAACTTTCTAAACCACGATCCCACTCTTACTGAGTGTTCTCCATCACACCAATAACAACTTTCATGGTAGAGTTGACTGCTTTGAAAGCACTCCATTCCCTCTCCATCTTTGCTTTCTTCCCAAAAAACTTCGCTGCTTTCTTGCTTAAGAAGCTATGAGTAGCTCCCGTATCCACCAAAGCTGCAAATCTCTTGCCCTTCACGGTCACCTGCACAAAACTCAGCTTCAAGGCATCAACTCCTTCTGTCTGCTTTATCTTGTGTCTCACATCAGCAACCTTCTTCAAGAATTTGGCCTCAGAAGTGTTAATTGGCTTGTGCTCCAACTTGACATTCCTCCTAAGGTACTTCACTTTCTTACTTGGCTCTTCTAAGCAACTCGATCCTGGTCTAGCTTGACTTCCTTCAAGCTCGTCCTCCATCGTATCCTGCTCAAGTGCACCAACCAAGTGTCCATTGACTACTTCCATAGAACTAAGCTTTCGAACGTCCTCTGGATTGTATCGGTAGTGAGTTCCCAGCCTATCAATGTAGTCGAGCTCTTCTTGCTCAATTACAACGATCTTCTTACCAAGAAGCTTCTTCTTTATCTCCTCCTCAATTTGCTTGATTTCGGCTTCCACCATGGCACTTTTATTCCTTAACTGGGCTCTTCATCTAAGAGCTCTTGAAAACCAAGACCACTTCGTCGAATCTCCTCATCAAGTTCCTTGAGTTCAATATCTGTCATACTTCTGCATTAGCTTTTGAGTTCTTCAAGTTCCCTCCTTAGTTTCGAACAGCTTTCCCGAATCTTCATGTTCACAGCCTTCATCAAAACCTAGTTAGAACTCCATCGACCCATCTATTCCAACACTTTGTACCGGAAGACTCCACTTGCATTATGGCTAGATTCACCTGTCGTAGTTTCATCCACCATCTTTTCCTTTCAGCCTTCTCCAAGTTCCCTGCAAGACATGAACCAACTCTTGTTCCACTTGTATGTGAAATCACCTTCCTTCACCTACAAGTACCTGCTTCACAGTTATCAACTGTCAAGCTTCTTCAACCCTAAATCATCTTCAATCACCAGCTCCAACCGAGCCCTGATACCAACTGTCACGACTGCCGGAGCCACAGTAGTCTTCCAACCGTACTAGGCGAGGTGCGGCACCATCGAACACTTTCTTTTCACCAATACTTATGTTCATGGACTACGCCTAACCACTTATCCTACTTAGTTTGTGTTTTGCAACCAAGTATTATTAATGTTTCCTTTATACCAATGAACACCCATATACATTCATTAGCATTAGCGATTATACATGAAGAACACAGTTGCACAGTATAAAGGGAGGGGCAACTCCCTGAACAATGAGTCTGCCCGAATAATATATTATACAAACTTTTACAAGTTACAAGCTTTACAAGTATACTTGGTAACCCCAAGTTTCATACTTAGCCAAATTTACAATCTTCGGCAAACTTGGTTGTCCAGCTCGTCGGCGCCTCTGCACACCCTTCTCCAACTGGCGGGTGACCCTGTCGGCGCCCTTCACCCAAAACCAAGAAACGGTGCTACCTCCGTGCGACTTTGCCCAAGAATGAGCGCATCACCAAAACTGCGCCTTTCTTCTTCGCTGCACCCACACCTTAGAACTGCGCCTTCTTCCTCATGAGCGAAGTTGTTGAGCGATGATGCCAAATGAGTCCATCACACACTTTTTTATACGAGGGGCAAGGCAAGGTCGTCGCTGCCCAGCCGACCTCCCTACGCCCTCAACCTCCATCACAAATACACTTAAACTTTCGTCAGCCATCCTCCAAATGCCTATAACCATTGGTCGGCCTACTACGTTTGTTGGTCGGCCCGTGGGTGCTCCTCCATGCTCCCATGCATATATATAACCATTGCTCTCCTCTTCTATGTGCTCGCATTATCCCATAATACCTTCGCAGGCCAAGTCGAGCTTGTTCCTTCGTCGTTTCTCATCGCACTTCATGCTGGAGCATGCGCAAGGACTACAGGTCCTTACACCGATGGCCTCTTCTCTAATGAATGGGCTGATGGGCTTCTTGGTATTGGAAACCAAAAGTGGAGCTCTTCATGTTCATACCATCAATAAAATGAAACTGATTACAATCAATAAAATGAAACTGGTTACTTAAATAAGCCAAGATTATTATAAACTCAAAATGGGAAAAATAGCCCCAACTTATCAACACAAAAATAAACATCCAAACATTTGACAAATAGTCATCAAATTGGCTAAAGAAAAGCATGTCTCTGGTTGCAAGTATTATTAACTCTGAAGCAAACATAAGCCGTAATTATTAACTCCGTGGGCATAGCAAACACTGAATTTGACGTTTTCCACACAAAGGAGCTGCATGGAGAAACGACCAAAAGCATTATTAATCTATATTAACCCCAAAAATATAAAATATTTTAAAATACAAACAGTGTATAAATAATTTGCATCTCAAAAAAATTCTATCCATCTAAAAAAAGGCTAAATACATGATTACATGAATTCGAAGCACACAATTTATTACGAGGCACTGTGCATCCTTCAATGTCGAAATTGCTATAATATGCAGAGAAGGGCGCTTTGCTCCAATCAATATTCTCCAACCCTCCTCTTGTAGCCCAGTCATCGGCTTCCCACAAAGTTGAATAGATTCCCAATGGCTGAGACTTAGGGCAAAGACTTGAATTTTTTTCTGCAAATTCAACCACTGCCCCTTATAATTCAACAGAGCATATCTATAGCATAGCGCAGTGTTGGAGAGATTTAGCCATATTAAACTGCTGATTATGCCTGAATTCTGCCCTGTTACAAATACCTGCATGCCCAAATGGACCTATTGTGTAAGGACCTGCAGTTCTTACCACACGCTCCGACATGAAGTGCGACGGAGGAAATGCGAGCTCTTCCAAATGTGCAATGACTTATGCACATTTGTGAAGAGAAGAACACATTTATATGGCGTATAGCATGTGCGAAGGCTGAATTTATGGTTTAGGGGCTTATGCGATGAAGCGTGGGTGTAGGGAGGTCGGCTGGGCAAGCCACCACCACGCCCTACACTTGGTATAAGTTGGATGAGCGTGGAGCTCATTCTATCATCACACAATCGCTCAACACCTTCGCTCATAAGAAGAAGTGTGCAGATTTGGAGGTAGGCGCAACAAGGAGTTAAGGCGCATGACTTGGTGATGCGCCCATTCTTGGGCGAGGCTACATGAGGAGTAAACGCACATCTTGGACTTGGGTGGAGGGTGCGGGCGAAGCGCCCGATGGTTGGGTGAGGGTGTGCACGGGTGTGTGGCGCCCGCTTTATGCGACGACTTGGCATGAGTGTCTTGGGTGACTCGGGGAGCGCCTGCCCATCATGCAAGTGTGCACAAAGGAGAGTTGGTCAACACGGTGAAGGCGTGCGGACGGGTGGGCAGGTGTGGGCACGCCGTGCACAACGGTACGATGGAGACGAAAGTTGGAAGCAGAGGTCGTAGAGTTGGGTAGGCGGTACTACGTGCTGTTTCACACGATTTGGGCAGTTTCCAAGGGTTTGCAAGTGGGACTGCGTGTGGGAAGGTATACACGGTTTGGGCGTTTGATGACCAACGAAGTGCGAGCTGGGTGAAAACATGCGACGAGGCGAACGACGGGTTGGAGAGTCGTGCGGAGGTGCCGACGAGCTGGGCAACCGAGTTTGCTGAAGTTGTAGATTTGGCTAAGTATAAATTTGGGGTTTCCCAAGGACTTAGCCTATACTTGTAAAAATGAAGATTGTATAATATATTGATATTGGACAGACTCATATTGCAGGGAGTTGCCCCTCCCTTTATACTGTTGTGCATTTCTCTTGTATAATGCTGTTGATAATGAATGTGTATGGGTGTTCATTGGTATAAAGGCACATTAATAATACTTGGTAACAAAAATAAAACTAAGTATGGAATTTTAAGGCGTAGTCTACAATCCTAAGTATTAGTGAAAAGAAAATGGTTGGTAGTGCCGCACCTTGCCTAGCACGGTTGGAAGACTACCGTAGGCTTGGGGGCGTGACAGTTGGTATTAGAGAAAGGTTGCTCGTGACGAAGTGACAGTGGAAGCAGGTACTTGCAGGTGAAGGAGGCTAGTTTCACATACAAGTGGAACAAGGGCCTGTTCATGGTTGCAGGGAACTGGGTGACGCTAGTGAAACAGGTTTAGCAGGGGTGAAGCTTAGTGCTTGGGCCAAGATGAATGACAAGGCATTGCAGGTTTGGAAGAATGTGAAGGGAAGGTCTTGCTTACCTTATACAGGTTGAAGCGGATGAAAGAGGAGAATCCCCAGATTCGAGAGAAGCTTATAGTCTTGGAAAAGAATGTTGAAAACAAACTTCTTCAACTTGGATGGACAATGGAGCAAGATGAAGTTGCAGATTGTACTAACAAGGAAGAGGAAGTCGTGATAGTTGAAGATGTTGCAGACATGATCATGATGGAGGATGAGCTTGAGATTGATCAAATTGGACCAGGATCATGCAGTTTGCAGACATGTATGGATGAGGGTACTCTCATGGAGGAACCTCATAATGATGATGTAAGTACTATTGATACTTGTGTTTCACTTGAGCATTTGGTAGATGGACCGTATGCAGGGAAGGGCAAAATCATTTTGCCAATGCTAGGGAGCATATTACCATGGATGTTTATGATGAGACCTTGTATGGAGAAGCAAGGATTGTTGATTGTTGCAGGACTTGTTGGGGTTGTTTGTGACCTTATGGTAGAAGGTACAAAGGCCCGTGACAAGGGAGGAACATGATGATCATTGCGGAGGAATGGGTCATGCTTTAGCCACATGGCTAAGTGCCTGACATGACTCATGGACATATTGAAGGGCACACACTTGGGTGGACTTCTCATGGCCGAGACCAAGAGATAGTCTTGGTGGACCCTTTGGTGGAGGAGCCATGGTGGAAGGGACTCGTGATGATGATGATATGGTTGGGTGACCGAGTTCACTAGATCGAACTTGCAGACTTGGGTGAGGATGATCGATTGTTGTGATGGGTCTATTTGGTTAGACTACATGGCAACTTAGTCATGGACATCAGGTTGGAGACATGGAGCATGGAAGTCTTATGCAGGGACATGTGGGAGCACTTGTCGAGGTGTCACTTATGGGCATTCAATGAGGAGTGCTAAAGCAGGGATGTTGTGCAGGTGGATTTGCTAGCGTGACATGGAGATGTTTTATGTACAAGCTGATGAAGAGGTTGTGCACTCTTGTACAACAAGACCATCGACCTGGATGGAGTTGTGAGTAGACTATGGGGCATTCTTACTACATGGAGAGCTGAGGCATCTTGTAGAGACCTTTGGGCCAAGACTTGTATCCTTGCTGAGATGTTGATTGGGGATGGCTTATGGAGCTCATGATGACATGAGGTTGTGACTTCCAGGGGGACTTCATATATGGTGGACTTGGAGGATCTGATGCATTAAGGAGCTGAGGTCAAGGGACTTTGATGCATGATGGGGTGCATACTTTCAAGTACATGCATGGGAATGGCTTGAAAGAGTGACTTGATGTAGAGGATCGATATGAGACACTTTGGAGTGATGGAGTTACGACGATGATGATGCCTTGGTGGCAACACTTGGGCATGGGTTGAGCCGAGACTCAACTACTTTTGACACATGAGAGCTGATTGATCTACGATCATGGGCAGCACATGGATAGATGAGACATGTGTATGCTTGTTTCTATGGAAGACTTGAGATGGCACATTGCAGATATGATGGAGGCTGCTTCATGGACCTGGATGTGACACATCGAGAGTTCAAGGTTGATGAGATGGTCTCTTCATATTGAGGAGGCACACATATGGATGATGTTGGGATATATGTGGTTGATTTCATGCAGCACATTGACACCAAACATCATGAGCGATATGTTGCAGATGAGATGAGGACTACTTCATGGACCTGAGCATGGCTTACACTTAATGGAGATGGATTCTTGATCGAGTTGAGGATGTGACGGGATGTTCAGAGAAACAACTGATGGTGGCATGAGGATGTACATTCTCATGGTTTGGATGCGATGGTTGGATTAGCTACCCAACTAGTTCAGACATGGGGGAATGCAGTGTGCAGAGATGTGTTAGCATTGTGTTGGAGTATTATGGCAGCAGTTCACATGAGGACAACACATGATGAGGTTGACATGATATGTGGGAGTGGGCATGTAGCTTGAGATGGAGGGGCCAGCCTTCCATGATGGAGAGCAGCATGTGGAGATTGTGACAGGGTGGTCGATGGTCATGGATTGAGATGATTTTCGATATATGACATACCGATGGGGTGTATACCTTGGTATGGCGATCTTGGTGACAAATGGTTGCTAGGATGGTATGTTGTCGAGGACGACAACGAATTCAAGTGGAGGAGGATGTAAGGACCTACGGTTCTTACCACACGCTCCGGCATGAAGTGTGATGGAGGAAATGCGAGCTCTTCCAAATGTGCGATGACTTATGCGCATTTGTGAGGAGGAGAACACATTTATATGGCGTATAGCATGTGTGAAGGTTGACTTGATGGTTTAGGGGCTTATGCGATGAAGCGTGGGCATAGGGAGGTCGGTTGGGCAAGCCACCACCACGCCATACACTTGGTATAAGTTGGATGAGCGTGGAGCTCATTCTATCATCACACAATCGCTCAACACCTTCGCTCATGAGAAGAAGTGCGCAGATTTGGAGGTAGGCGCAACAAGCAGTTAAGGCGCATGACTTGGTGATGTGCCCGTTCTTGGGCGAGGCTACACGAGGAGTAAACGCACATCTTGGACTTGGGTAGAGGGTGCGGGCGGAGCGCTCCGCGGTTGGGTGAGGGCGTGCACGGGTGTGTGGCGCCCGCTTTGTGCGAAGACTTGGCATGGGTGTCTTGGGTGACTTGGGGAGCGCCTGCCCGTCGTGCAAGTGTGCACAAAGGAGAGTTGTTCGACACAGTGAAGGCGTGCGAACGGGCAACCGGGTGTGGGCGCGCCGTGCAGAACGGTACGGTGGAGACGAAGGTTGGAACCAGAGGTCGTAGAATTGGGCAGGCGGTACTACGTGCTGTTTCACACGAGTTGGGCAAGTGGGACTGCGTGTGGGCAGGTATACACGGTTTGGGCGTTTGATGACCAACAAAGTGCGAGCCAGGTGAAAACGTGCGATGAGGCAAACAACGGGTTGGAGAGTCGTGCGGCGATCGTGCGGAGGTGCCGACGAGCTGGGAAACCGAGTTTGCCGAAGTTATAAATTTGGTTAAGTATAAATTTGGGGTTTCCCAAGGACTTAGCCTATACTTATAAAAATGAAGATTGTATAATATATTGATATTAGGCAGACTCATATTGCGGGGAGTTGCCCCTCCCTTTATACTATTGTGCATTTCTCTTGTATAATGTTGTTGATAATGAATGTGTATGGGTGTTCATTGGTATAAAGGCACATTAATAATACTTGGTAACGAAAATAAAACTAAGTATGGAATGTTAAGGTGTAGTCTACAATCATAAGTATTGGTGAAAAGAAAACGGTTGGTAGTGCCGCACCTCACATAGCATGGTTGGAAGACTACCGTAGGCTCGGGGACGTGACATATTGGCTCTTAGTTCGTATCCATGAATTGTTATTTACGTTTTGAGTAGTGTGACGGATCGTGTAATTGTTAAATTAATGGAGAAAACACTTGACAAACAGTTGAATAGCCTTACGTTTCAAAATACGAAAAGGTATAAGATGCACGCTTCACAAAGTTGAGGAAAACTGTCGCTCAGTTGTTCATCTTTGATCGAGACGTCGTTAGGTTAATGTAACCAAATGAAATGATCATGCGAATAGGCTTATGTTTCAAAATAAGAAGAGCTATAAGATGCACGTTTCACAAACCTGAGGAAAATAGTAGCTCGATTGTTCATCTTTGATGCACACGTCGTTATGTTAATGTAACTAAATGAAACGATCATGCAGGTTTCATTATTTATTTTCTTCAATTTTCCATTATTTATTTTCTTAAATTTTATTTGTTCTAATTCTTATAGGTGTCTATAAATAATAGGCACAATGAATTTTTAATCATGCTTTCTAAAAAATTAAGTTAAGTAGGGTCAAAATATGTGACATGCAAGAAAGTTACTTTAGCAAATTTCATTCATTGATTTAGTGATGACTTAGAAAGTGATTAACTTGACGATTTTGATAAGGAGTCACGTAATTATAAAATACTCTATACTTATATAAATATATAAATTTTAATAAATATTATTATTATTATAAATAATTACTATTACTAAATCAATTATACACACTTACCTAATCCAATGTCTAATACCAGTTTTTCATTTAAAAATTAAATTTCCAAAATTATTGTTTTGGAATACAATTATTCAACTAAATTTATAAAGAAGAAGTTGCCCACCAATGGTTGTGGTTACGAGTAATTATTAATATCGTAAAGAGAATACCTTGAGTAACTTTTATGTATGCTTACGAGATTGCGCATAGTTCGGAGAAAAGATAGCAATATTGATATGCACATATTGAATGGCAACGTCTATTTGAGTGGTAATGGGGAGTCTTGAATTTTGGCGTGTCCAGAAAAACTCCAAATCCACAAGAACGAAGACGATTATAGAGATCGCTGGAAAAAACTCTCTTTGACATTCGCTCCCCATGATTTATAAATACATCGTAAGAGGGACCGTAAAGGAAGTCTTTGAACACACTTTCTACCACATCATTCAATAGATCTTCTTCGCTTCTGCATATCGATTCATTCGTAAAATAGCCACTCATAAACACTTAACTACTCATTTTATACATAGATTTCTTTTCACACAAATGGAATACTAAAATGGATTCTGATAGTGGGAGATTCTCACCTTTGATCCTCTTCCAAGACGAAACCGCTTATGCCTGTAACATGGGATAGAGAGTCTCTCCATTATTTAATTGTCTGTGGATCATACAGATTTTTATTCTCATAGTTGAACAGTGCGTTACAGTAGGCTCCATCATTGTCTTCGCAGGTCCACCTAAGTTCACGAGGCTTGACGTAGTAAGAGATAGGAATAATCATGAGAACGAGCTCATCCAGACACCATTTCGATTGCGCAAAATTTGGAGGAAAAATGGCTATGTGAACAGAGGCCGATAAAAACAAGTCCCTCATGTGGGTTGTCCAGAAATACTTGCAGTTCGTGGGTCTCAAGGCGACTACAAAGTTCGGTGGCAAAAGTGTTGACATCTCTGCTACAATAATTGTAATCATAAAGGTTAATGAATATGTCATAAAGAGCGGACAGGTGGAGGAGGAAGCGAAGTCATCAAGATGAGGGGCGGCTGTTAGATGGTGTGCCATTGGAGTTCAGAGAACAACTTTAAGATGATGTGCAGAGTACAGTCAGTCAGATAGGAAAAAAATATATTAGTGTATAAAACAAAATAAAACGAATATCGGGCTTCCAAAATAGCGCTACGCATCTAGCAATATTTCTGGTATTTAAATTTTATATTGGAACCGCTGATCGAACCCTTGACAAATTGCAAACCTTTTTGTTCTAATAAGCCCTCACAACTTGAACTTTTTAAGGAATTTAGACTTCTGTGATCCATAACATTGTTTAGAGAATTTTCGGCGAAATCACATGAATAATATTTTGTCGACGCGTTTCGAATCAACTAGTGTGGTTCATCGTCAGGACAAGTTGAAGAAACAGATCCCGTGGAGCAAGTTAAATAGTATGAGCAGAGATTCCAACGGCTAGAAAACGGCTAATTTTTGACTTGAGGCCCAGGTCAAATTTCTATAAATTAAATTAATTAATATTATTATTACTTTTACCATTATTATTATTATTATTAATATTAGTTATTATATTTATAGAACTAAGATAAATTAGGTAATGGTTAGTTTCTATTATTTAAAAACTCATTT
>APFE031346194.1:5948-107983 GCA_000404065.3 Pinus taeda | reverse complement strand
AAATGAGTTTTTAAATAATAGAAACTAACCATTACCTAATTTATCTTAGTTCTATAAATATAATAACTAATATTAATAATAATAATAATAATGGTAAAAGTAATAATAATATTAATTAATTTAATTTATAGAAATTTGACCTGGGCCTCAAGTCAAAAATTAGCCGTTTTCTTGTTAGCCGTTGGAATCTCTGCTCAGACTATTTAACTTGCTCCACCGGATCTGTTTCTTCAACTTGTCCTGACGATGAACCACACTAGTTGGTTCGAAACGCGTCGACAAAATATTATTCATGTGATTTCGCCGAAAATTCTCTAAACAACTTGAACTTTGTTATATCTCTTTTCAGATCAACCTGCCCACGCGCTATTTACAAATTTAATTATCGACGGTTTATCATGATTGAATATAGTTGTCCATTAGCTAAACACTCATTACTGTTATTCACCAATATGAATTTTCCGAGTTGTTTTAGCTAAACACAGACCGAGATTCTACCAGCAAGCCTAAAGAAAACTTTTATTGGGGTTGTCTTGTAAGTTATTTGAGACTCTCGATTTAGATTTTTCAGGATTCAAATGTCTCGGAGGTGTTTATAAGGGGCTCAAGGAATTCCGGATTCATCACGAAAGATTTGGTAATAAATGGGTTAGGCTCTAAGCTGCAGTGTCTCCAATGAAAATGTCTTCTTCTCTATCGTCCAACAAGGGGATTTGCAAAAGGGGAAATTTTGTTAACTTTATATTTTTGTTGTTTGTGACTGAATAGGCAAGATTCACACAACCTCAAGAATTAAACAAATCCACCCTTGTTTGTATGTTTTTTTTGCTTACACAAATCCACTCTTGTTTGTATGTTTTTTCCCTTACAGATGATAGGGAGCATGCCATTGCACCTTGCTGCTGGAGGAGGCTTTGGAATTTGTGTGATAATTGTTGCACCCTCATGCTCAGAGTCGCAACAAACATACTCCTCTCATGATGACTGCCATGTATGGGAATATTTCCTGCATTGAGAGGCTTCTGCAAGCTGGTGCAAATATATTGTTGTTTGACTCATTGACTGAATAGGCATGATTCACACTACCTCAAGATTTAAACAAATCCACTCTTGTTTGTATGTTTTTCCCCTACACAAATCCACTCTTGTTTGTATGTTTTTTCCCTTACAAACAACCAGGGAGCATGCCATTGCACCTTGCTGCTCGAGGAGGCTTTGGAATTTGTGCAAGAATTGTCGCATCCTCATGCCCTGAGTCACAACAAACATACTCCTCTGATGATGGCTGCCATGTATGGGTAGGTTTCCTGCATTGAGAGGCTTCTGCACACAGGTGCAAATATACTGTTGTTTGACTCGTTGCATTGGAGAACTTTCTTGCACTATGCAGCAAACTATGCGCACACTAATTGCTTGGGAGCCATTCTCTCAGCTGCCTAGTCTACTCTCGTTGCAGACTCTTGGGGATTTTCCCGGTTTGTAAATGCGAGAGATGGGGTTGGAGCCACTTCATTAGACCTTGCGGCCCAAATGAAACATGTAGGGGTTGTTTAGTCGTTGTTGAGAAATGGGGCTTTAGTTTACGCAACCAGTGGAGCTCATTCATGGGTAAGAGATAGAGCCATGGGTAAGAGATAGAGACACCCACTTTTGTAATTAGTTTCTTTGTATCTTCGAAAATATAGTTGTCACATCTGAAATATTTCTCTTCATTTTAATAACATGCAAGCCTCTTTCGTGAAAATTGGGTTTTTTTCTTGAAAATTTGTGCCAAATGGATCTTTCTTTCCTGAACAGCATGTGCTCTATCAGAACTTGAAAGCAAATTCTATCAACTTTGTATTTTTGTTGTTTGCGACTAAATAGGCAAGGCTTATTCCGACTCAATATTTAATCAAACCCACCCTTGTTTGTATGTTTTTTCTGTTACAGACGACTAGGGAGCGCACCTCTGCACCTTGCTGCTCGAGTTGGCTACTTGGATTCTGCACCTTGCTACTCAAGTAGGCTACTTTGATTTGGTAAGATAATTTTTGGCTTGGGGTGCTGACTGCATTCAACGAGATGCGTCTAGGTGAGAACTCCCTTAACTCTCTCTGAAGGCATTATTTCATTCATCCTGTTTACTCAAACTTTATGATATGTTTAGTTTTTTACAGATAGGACTACTGTAATAGGAGATAAAAAGAGGGAATTTACCAAGAGAGTTCCGTAGAATACTGATTAATGTGTTTTACTACAAACACATCCCATATGTGGCAGCCCTTAAGTACAAACACTCTGCCTGTGCAGCCTTACTGAATCCTAGTTCTGCAGAACCATTGGTTTAAGTACAAACACTCTGCCTGTGCAGCCTTACTGAATCCCAATTCTACAGAAAAATTGGTTTGGCCTACACTGGAAATTCAAAAGTCAACTCAATCCAAACGCTAAGCTCTTGTTGGAAAAGGCACTTATGGAGGCCAATCGAGCAAGGGAGAAAAACATTGTGTTTGGAGCTGCCTCTTTAGTGTCTTCTTCCACTGATCAAGAAGATAAAATTGAAGATAATATTTATGATGTGTGTTCTTGCTTCTAGTCTCAAATCTCTATTGATTGGTTGGTACTTGGTAGAATTAAGACACATATCAGGTTAAGAAGTTGTATCAATCATCTGTTTTCTTCAAATTTCAAGCGACTATCATTGCAACTGATTGGCTGTCTTTGTTTGTGCCAATATGTAGACTAGTGAATCTGAGGGTTTTTGCATTTTCTTTGCTCAATTGTGTACCATTGAAGTTTAGGATTGTGGGCATCAAACTTGAGGGAACATGCTCTTAATTACAAAACCTATTTGCATAAAATTCTTGAGAAAAATTTCAACATTGACATGGTACCTGTAGTTGATTTGAGGCAATGCAAGTAATACTAACAGCTAGAGTTTTGCAAAGTATTCATATTAATGGTTGTCCTCTATTCCTATGAGCATTATGATGGTTTGTAAAGAACATATTGGCAGAATTATGACTTGATTAGACGGCCTAGTTGTGTGCATGGACACATTTCAGCGTGTGAGTGAGCTTGTCTTGCTCACCATGCATTGGTTTATTTGAGCTACCTAAATGAGATATATGTGGCAAAGGATTATATGCATGACATGAATATTGGATTAGAAACTGTATGGATGAAAAATGTGCAGTTGTACATGTTCAAGGAATGCCCTTGATGATAATATGATAATGATACATGGGTTGCTATATTATTTTGTTGTTTGTCATGTTTATGAGCAGTTTAAAGTTAGTTTACTTTGCTACTTCGAAGCTTGAAAAATGTGAAGGAGAGATCTATGACACAACTATATAAGATCTTGTCATTTTTTTCATATCCTATTCTATCCTAGTCAGTCGGGAATAGTGGGCATTCATTTCGAACACACTGATATTGCCTTTCAAACACAAATAGTTTGTTATAATGAGTGGGTCACTCATCACAATTAGTTATGAGACTAAAAATGTAAAAGGTTAAATATATAACTATGTGTATGATCTTTGTTATTAGTGGTTGCGTAAGTAGAGAGACAAACAACTCAAACCAAGGATTTGATCTCCAAGAATGCAAACTCAGCCCCTTCAGAAAATGACTACCAGCTTTTATGAATTCGGTCCTTCAGCGCATAAATTTTCCCTCAAAATAGTTTTGGAAGTGATGAAAAATTCATCTTCCAATCCAAAGATTTCAACCTTCCAATAAGAAACAATAATTTATGTTACCAACCAAATTCGTACCTGTGCATCATATTTGGATGTTGTAATCACTTTCTAGCTGTGCAATCCATATTTGTTTGCCATCAGACGATTATTTGCTTGATTTGAGGCTATACTAAATCACAATGATGGTGTACATAACAAGATCAGTCAACCTTTCCAGATCCAGGATTACTGTCTTTTAACGCTAATTAATATACCTTCTCAAATATATTTGAAGGTCCCATGTTCACAAAAATATCCACTAGTGAAAGGTTGAGGTGACATTTACCAAAATAGACTCAGAAATTTCATTTGAATCAGGGAAGAAACAAAAAAATTATAGCATCTAACATCTGCTGCCATTTCCTAGTGGCCTATCCTCCTGCAAACAAAAAAACACAAATCCATTTTAGAAACTAGATTTTCAATCAACTAAATTACCCTAATTCCTAAGAAAAGCTACCCCGATTTCCATTTGACGAAGGACACAATAGGCAAAGGTATAGTTTGATCATCATGTGATTTTCCTCCTCTAAATATAATATCGTGATTGTATTTTAATCCATTCTTATTATATTGAAATTAAAAATCAATTATGTTATTGATTCATTATTTATTTCTAAAAAAGGATTGAATAATCCTATTAGAGGTAAGAAAATTATATGAATAGAATATTGTGGTTGGTGTTTTAATCAATTCTTATTAAGTCGAGTATAAAAATATCAAAGGTCAAGAAGTCTGATCTTCGAAAATTATGGTTGTGTATAATAATTAGCATAAATATAACTAGAGGAAAATCATAAGATATGGGGACTACCAAGGTCCCCTTGTAGCATCCATTAACAATATAGCTTAGTACATCAACCTAGCTCAAAACTTCAACCCTAAACATTTAAAAGTTCCAAAAGCTCGACTCTAATATAGTGAGAAATTTAAAACCAATACTCATGGAAATAACAACTATGTTTTCCTTGAAGGGGATCATTAATCTCTTAGGTGCACTTTTCAACTCTAGTCCCTCCTCAGATATTATATCAATTTTAAAGTTTTTGTACTTATATACATGGGCAAAAGTGTTGCGAGACAAATACGATTTTAGATGCTCGATGTCATGGAATAATGAATTAAGCATGAAATTTCTTAGCACAAAATCCCCTTTCATCCATTGGATCACTAAGGAGTCGTAGAGAACTTGGATTCCAATAGTTCCTTTTTCAAGAGCAACGATTAAAACCAATTTAACGGATATGAATTCACCATGGTTATTTGAAGATTGATTGGTTCTAGGGTTGAATATGAGGAAATGATTTTGGAAGAAAAAAACTAGTCCCTGAACTCCTTCCTAACGTGAAATCCCTTATGAGGCTCCATAGAAGAATGCCAAGGTATTTTAAATGTTAATATAGAAATTAGAGTTTCGAGCATGATGAGGGATGGATGCAAATTACTTAATATATTGATACTTTGGGAAGCACTTTCATAAAGCAAGGTGTCCTTACCCTTGAATATTTTTGCACTTCTTGCTAATGAAATCCCCCAAGACAAGTGTAGGGCTTTGTATGATTTTGTATCCTTATCTTAGTACCAATTCCTTAAAGTTGTTTTAATTGTATCCCCTTGTCATTTATACTTCAGGCCAACAAGACCTTCAGATTCTTTCTGTACCACCATTGTAAAGGGGCTGGAGAGGATGAGGTGATTATTTGTTTCTTAATTTGCTTCACATAAGCTACATCAAGCAAGGCCATTGTAGCTTCCTTCTTGTAGTAGATCCCCAGGTATGAGCATTATGATGGTTTGTAAAACACATATTGGCAGAACTTATGACTTGATTAGACAGGCTAGTTGTGTGCATGGATACATTTCATCATGTGAGTGAGCTTTTCTTGCTCACCATGCATTGGTTGATTTGAGCTACCTGAATGAGATCTTTGTGGAGAAGGATTATATGCATGACATGAATGTTGGATTGGTTACTGTATGGATGAAAAATGTGCAGTTGTACATGTTTAAGGGATGCCCTTGATAATGATATGTTAATGATACACGGGCTGCTATATTATTTTTTTGTTTTTCTTGTTTATGAGCAGTCTAAAGTAAGTTTACATTGCTGGTTTGAAGCTTGAAAAATGTGAAGGAGAGAACTATGACACAACTATATAATATCTTGTCATTTTTGTGATATCCTGTTCTATCCCAATCAATGGGGAATAGTGGACATTCATTCTGAACACATTGATATTTCCTTTCAAACACAAACAATTTATTGTAATGAGTGGGTCACTTGTCACAATTAGTTATGAGACTAAAAACATAAAAGGTTAAATATAGAACTATGTGTATGATGTTTGTTATTGGAGGTTGTCCAAGTATAGAGACAAATAACTCAAACCAAGGATTTGATCTCCAAGAATGAAAACATGGCCCCTTCAAAAAATGGCTACCAGCTTTGATCACCATGGTTATTTTAAGATTGATTGGTTCTAGGGTTGAATCTAAGGAAATGATTTTGGAAGAAAAAACTAGTCCCTGAACTCCTTCCTAAGGTGAAATCCCTTATGAGACTCCATAGAAGAATACCAAGGGAATTTAAATGTTAATATTAAAATTAGAGTTTCAAGCATGATGAGGGATGGAGGAAAATTAGTTAATATATTAATACTTTGGGAAGCACATTCATAAAGCAAGGTGTCCTTACCCTTGAATTTTTTTGCAGTTCTTGCTAATGAAATCCCCAAGACAAGGTTAAATGTAGGGCTTTGTAGGATTTTGTATTCTTATCTTTGTACCAATTCCTTAAAGTTGTTTTAATTGTATCCCCTTGTCATTTATACTTCAGGCCAATAAGACCTTCAGATTCTTTCCGTCCAGCATTGTGAAGGGGCTGGAGAGGATGAGGTGATTGTTTGTTTCTTAATTTGCTTCACATAAGCTCCATCAAGTAAGGCCATTGTAGCTTCTTTCTTGTAGTAGATCCCCACGTATGAGCATTATGATGGTTTGTAAAGCACATATTGGCAGAACTTATGACTTGATTAGATGGCTTAGTTGTGTGCACAGATACATTTCATCATGTGAGTGAGCTTGTCTTGCTCACCATGCATTGGTTGATTTGAGCTACCTGAATGAGATCTATGTGGAGAAAGATTATATGCGTGACATGAATGTTGGAATGGTTACTATATGGATGAAAAATGTGCAGTTGTACATGTTCAAGGGATGCCCTTGATGATGATATGTTAATGATACATGGGTTGGTATATTATTTTGTTGTTTGTCATGTTTATGAGTAGTTTAAAGTCAGTTTAAATTGTTGTTTCGAAGCTTGAAAAATGTGAAGGACAGAACTATGATACAACTATATAAGATCTTGTCATTTTTTCTAATCATGTTCTATCCCAGTCGGTCAAGAATAGTGAACATTCATTCTGAACACACTGATATTGCCTTTCAAACACAAACAATTTGTTTTATTGAGTGGGTCACTTGTCACAATTAGTTCTGAGACTAAAAATGCAAAAGGTTAAATATAGAACTATGTGTATGATGTTTTTTGTTGGCGGTTTCCCAAGTACAGAGACAAATAACTAAAACCAAGGATTTGATCTCCAAGATGCAAAGTCGGCCCCTTCAGAAAATGTGGCTACCAAGTTTGATGAATTCGGTCCTTCAACACATAAATTTCCCTCAAAATAGATTTGGAAGTGATGAAAAATTCATCTTCCAATCCAAATATTTCGACCTTCCAATGAGGCACAAGAATTTCTGTTACCAACTAGAGTTGTACCTGTGTATCATATTTGGATGTTGCAATCACTTTCTAGTTGTGCAATCCATATTTTTTTGCCATCAGGCAATTATTTTCTTGCTTTGAGGCTATACTGAAACACGATGATGGTGTACATAACAAGATCAGTCAACCTTTCCAGATCCAGGATTGTTATCTTCTAGTGCTAACTATTGTACCTTCTCAAATATATTTGAAGGTCCCATGTTCACAGAAATATCCACTAGTGAAAGGTTGTGGAACATTTACCAAAACAAACTCAGAAATTTCAATTGAATTAGGGAAGAAACAAAAAAATTGTAGCATCTAACATTTGCTGCCATTTCCTAGTGACCAATCCTCCAGCAAACAAAAAAACATAAACCCATTTTAGAAACTAGATTTGTAATCAACTAAATTACCCTAATTCCTAAGCAAAACTACCTCGAATTCCATTTGACCAAGGACACAATAGGAAAAGGTATAGTTTGATTATCATGTGATTTTCCTCCTCTGAAATTGAAGGAGATGTACATATTAAACCTTATTTCACTTTTTACTGAGAAATTCCTTGCAACTATATCTAGATGCATATACCATAATCTATTCTTGCAATTGCCTTAACTCCCCTGCTCCCTTGTTTTAAATGAGTCAACCTTGAAAACTTCAAAAGACTTGCTGGCTTTTTTGAAAGTTTCTATAATCTGCCTTTCAATAGGTAGTGGAATTCAAACCCAAGTCCTCACCATAATCTTTTTTGTCTCGAAAACAATGATGCGAGTGTAATATTGTTTCTAGAAGTTCTTTGCAGTACTTTAAAATATTGTTATTTGTCCTTATTTTAGCATAGTTGTCATATGAATTGCATCAATGTGATTATAGGTCCCTTTAATATAGTTGTCATAACAATGGCAACATTGTTAATATATTTTCTTCACAGTAAGTGGTTTGGGAAGTTGAGAAGGCTCAAGACTCAAACTTGAGCTGTGAATTCAAATGCGTGTAATCATGGGTTGTGTTAGAAATTTTCTCTAACACAACACCATGCATTTGGCACAAATCTTGCCTCTACTAGAAAGGAAATATTGGTATGCATTGAATGGCATTTTTCCACGGGGGTGTCACAGACAAACCAATATTATATCACATGTGTTCATATTGTGGCATTAAAAATGGAAAAATCACAAAATAATATATTGGGGTTATAATGAGGGACTAAAGGGTTTTAATATACTATACAATAATATATATAAGATAAGGCATTGTTCATACATTTTTTTGGCCAAGTGGAGGGGAAAAATCAGGCTACACTTCACGGGCAGAGGGAAAGAGTTGCATTTTGGAGCTACAACCCACCTGCTTCTTTCTTCTTTCTTCTTTCTTTCTTCCTGTAAGCTTATTTTTCAGTGGTTTATTCTCGATATTTTAGGCGGTTTCATCAGTGGAGGAAGGAGAGGAGTCGAGGATGAATCTCCCGCAGATCGTAAGTACTGTAAAAGGAAAAACCCTTTTCTTATTGTTTATTTTTTGTTTCTTTATAGGGATTTATTACGTGGTTTACAGTGAGGCATTACGACAACCTTGCAATAAAAAAACATTTTTATGAAATTGTTTGGATTTGATTTCTAGGGTTTCCAATGGGGTAAATCCTCCACAGCTTTCTAGGCACCGATTCTAGGTTATTTACATACATATAGACCCATTTATTTGTAGTCGATTGATTACTAAAATTTCATGGGATGTTACCCATTACCCTAATAATTACATATTGATATTTGATGCCTAAATGCTTGATTAACTTGGGTATCTTTCTATTTTTGATTGTTGATTTTTTTCCTCGGTAGCACCACAAGTAGCAGAGTTTCTTCTGCTTAGGTGATATGTCATAGGAGTAGGAATTCTGTCACAATTGCCAGGAACTTTCACGAGGCCTTGTATCGGTAAAATTAAGCTAGCATTACAATGCATTAGAGCCTTTTAGAGTTGAATAATGGTTTACCTCTCTTGTGTGATAGATTGTGTCACATTACAGCTTTCTGGATTCGCATGTCCAGTTGACCCCTATAGTTTGATTGTAGTAGTGCCACCTCAAGCTTTCTGGATTTGAGTATTGGTATGAACCCTATAGTGTGATTATAGTTGTGTCACATTAAAGCTTTATGGATTTGAATATTGGTTTGACCCCCTATAGTCAGATTGTAATTGTGTCAATTGTGGGTGTTTTTTTGTGTTACATTAAAATATTGGTTTGAAACTTTGAATCCTATAGTCAAATTGTAATTGTGTAAATTGTAGGTGTTTCTTTTCTGTTTAGTTCATACTTGGTTTTGTTTGCTGATTTGCTTAGTCTAGATTGTTCTACTTAAAAGCATAGCTATAATTATATGAATTTTTTATGCCCTATATCACTCGATCTCTCTTAACATTCTCATTCTCCTTATATACTAGTAGAGCTATTTTGGTGTCCTCTCTACTCCCAATATCTATGTTAGAAAATTATATATTACAGAGAAAAGGAACACATAAAATATTGCAGAAATATAAACATAGATAATGCATAAAAAAGGAGAGACACAAATATACGTGGTTCACCCAGTTTGAGTTACGTCCACGGAGAAACAATCAATCAATCCTTCCTTTTATATTATCCAGCAAACTGAAGAGATACAACCTACAGTAGATCCGCTGTAATTCCCTCTTCGCTCTTAATCTCCTCTCTCTTCCTCACTCAAAATACAGATATACATAGACATAATAGCATTCCCTCATATATAGCGAGGGGTTGCCTTCTAGGGCAAAAAAACGTAAAGTAAACATAACTTCTACCATCAGATCTCCACCTAATGAACAACCCAGATTGACTAAGAAATTACAACATTTTACAAGGCAATTTTACATTTATTTTTAGCTTCGGGGGGGCTGCCCCCGATCCTCCGCCAAGGGGGGGCTCCCAAAGGTCATAGCTTCCCCCCTGGACACCCCCTGCAATGTATATTTTACGAGCGACTTTGCCACCCCATTACGAACTGGGGTCCAATCCGGTGATACCTTTGAATACAAAAGATAATCAGGCTCCACACCCAACACTCTATCCAGCAGAAACTCTTTAGTCTAGCCCATTCCCCATAAGAGATTATCAGACACATTATTGATGATTTCATAATGATTGATTATTCAGGCTCCTCATCTGGTCCATATAATGGTGAGATATTTTTCAACTGATTTGAACATTTTGTGTTTTGATTGCACTTGCTATTTTTGTCTTTCTTTACAAGGGCTTTCATTACTACATGAGTGAAGTCTTTTACCGTTTAGTCTCTAACATGTCTTTGGTCACTAGCAGGATTTACTCTCCACCTACAAAATGATTATGCAATCTCACTCTCTGGAGGGATGTACTTTTATTGGCAACAGAGCCGCATATTTCATTTGGACTATTTTCATTTAATTATTTTTTAGTAGGTGTGGGTGGGAATTTGTGAATTTTGGATTTTGGACTAGGAACTTATATCCAATGCAGGCCAAAGCACAGAAATGTCATACCATCTCTAGAAATTTCTGCTACAAGTTGATTTTGGATTGATTTTTAGATGCACACCTTATATAAGTTTTATGAAGTATTATATAGTTAAATTTTAGGTGCAAAATTTTGAGAAAATATATATCTAGCTATAGACTCATTTGACTAAAATTCAGATGTAAACTTCCCGAGGAAATATCATGAAGCACATGGATAGCATCTCCTTTATAAATGGCTTAAGGATCCAATGCATTATTTATTTGAAGGATTTTCTAATATATATGAAAATTTAGAACATATGTCCAAACCTCGTACAATATGACATCCTTTTTTAAACAAGAGAGATGGAATTGTCTTTGTAGGCCCAGAGCTATGCAACTAATTAATGTAGTAGAGAGATGTAATATTTTGATGTCATTAACAATTGGACTGGAGGACTCAAGCTTATGCCTAAATTTCCTATTGGTGTCATTCAGTTGCAATAGGTGAATTTATACAAATATAAATTTAGATATGTTATGTTTTGAAGCTTGATAGGATTGCCCCATGGTCCCAACAGTATGCAACCATGTTAAGTATTGACACGCTGTACTTTTTTAATATGTTAAGTTAAAGTTGAGAGCTAATAAACTGTAATATTCATAATGCTACAAAGTTAAAGGGACATATGTACTCAATTGAAATTCAAAATACATATTCCAATCTAGTAAAATATGGTATCCTTTTATAAATATGAGGCAGATAACAATGTTTTGTAGGCCCAAATTCTACTCAAAATCGGGCTACACTTCACGGGCGGAGGGAAAGTGCTGCATTACACTTCAAGGGTGAAGGGAAAGAGTTGCATTTTGGAGCTGCAACCCACCTACTTCTTCTTGTTTGAACCCTAACAACTTTCTGCTCGTTTGAACCCTAATAACTTTCTGCTCGTTTGAACCCTAGTAGCCTTTAGCTATCGAGTTTCTCAGGACTTGACTGGGTCGCCCGACACAAGACCTTACATGACCAGATCCTTCATGCCTCTGCTCTTCATTGTGTTTCTTTATTATTGAAAGTGCACCTTTACAACAGTGAAAGTCCAAGCAATAGTGAAAAATTATTTGTAGAGTTCTAACAATGAATTTAGGGAGAGAGAAGTGGGTGAAATTTCCCATACCTTCTCATTTCATATCCCAGTTTGTGGGTGGAATCCAGAGTGGATGATTACAGCTGGTTGGAAAATCACTACTTCGCAGGTATTCCACATATTTAACTTATTTTAAAGATTAGTATTTAGTTATGACTTTGTTTATTGCAATCTCTAAATGAAGAACTGTATTGTATTTTATGTTATGGATTATATATTTTGTGGAATGTACACTTAAATCTTGTAAATGTACCTAACTCGGGACCTTACCTAATGAGAGCCTTCGCGCCTTTTCTCTTCATTGTGTTTATTTATTATTGAAAGCACGCCTCTGCAACAGTGAAAGGCCAAGCAACAATGCAAAATTATTTGTAGAGCTCTAATAGTGAATTTAGGGAGAGAGTAGTGGGTGAAATTTCCCATACCTTGTCACCTCATATCCCAGTTCGTGGATGAAATCCACAGTGGATGATTACAGCTGGTTGGAAAATCACTACTTCATAGGTATTCCACATGTTTAACTTATTTTTAAAGATTAGTATTCAGTTATGACTTTGTTTATTGCAATTTCTGAATGAAGAACTGTATTTCATTTTATATTATGGATTATATATTTTGTGGAATGTACACTTAAATCTTGTAAATGTACCCAACACAGGACCTTACCTGACTAGAGCCTTCGTTCCTCTGCTCTTCATTGTGTTTCTTTATTATTGAAAGCGTGCCTCTGCAATAGTGAAAGGCCAAGCAACAATGAAAAATTCTTTGTAGAGCTCTAACGATGAATTTAGGGAGAGAGCAGTGGGTGAAATTTAGGGAGAGAGTAGTGGGTGAAATTTCCCATACCTTGTCAACTGAATCCCAATTCGCAGGTGGCATCCACAGTGGATGATTACAATTGGTTGGAAAATCACTACTTCGCAGGTATTCCACATATTTAACTTATTTTTAAAGATTAGTATTCAGTTATGACTTTGTTTATTGCAAATTCTGAATGAAGAACTATACTGTATTTTATATTATGGATTATATATTTTATGGACTGTACACTTAAATCTTGTAAATGTAATTGGTAATGAAGCAGACAAAATTCTACGGTAGGATTCATAGAGCATTATCAAATATTATTTGGATCGAGTCACTGCCCTGTTGGCCAAGGAAGATTGGTATGTTTCAACACCCATATCCTTAATCTCCAACGTAGTGTTGTTGGGTAAAACCATAAAATAACAGTCACTCACTACAATTAATCAACTAGGAACTTGATTTTAATTGAACTTGGGATATATGGAAGACACAATTGGAGATTCCATATTATATGTTCTTACTTATTTGAATATACAACTATGGCCTTGATAATTTGAGGTTGTTTCCAAGGGTTGGCCTTACCAATGAAATCAATGAGTGGTGGAAGAAAAGCCTTCTCACACAAATTTTCAACCAACCAAATGCACTATCATGCCCCTTTAATCATTTTCAATGCAAGAAATTTTGGGCATGTGTCTTTTTTTCTTGTTGTCTATGACAAACGTTGTTCTACTATTCATGGGTTTCAAGAATTTTTCTGTCACAATTCCCAAAAATCTTTTATGAAAAATACTTGTCAGACACTCTTTCGTCTTTGAAACAATGTTTTCTTATCTATTGGAATTAAGCATTGATTTTAGATTTTGATAATTTTGACAGTGGTATGCAAAAGTGGGACAAAGAAAATGATATTTCTATTATCTCAAATTGCATGTGAACATTATTTCAAATGCTTTGTTGGTATAGGTACACACCTTTTTTAACATGCACGGATCTATGAACTTCAATGTTGGAGGCCATTGAACCTGGTTAAAGCAAATATTCGACTACCCTATGTCTATTGGGGTTTGAACCTAGGTTGTTTGATGGCAATGCTTTGTCTCAACCATTAGACCACAAGGCGACGAACAATAGGCTTTCAAACGTTACAACATAGTTTAGTGTTTGTTCCCCCAGTTTCATGCAAATGGAAGATTTGGTTTTGGTCAACTATTATTTTATATTTCGATGTTTATTTCATGGATCTTTCTGATAACCTTAAAACTGTTGTTTCTTTTGGTCAAATGGTTATTTTATGTTTAGATGTTTGCTTTGTGGATGTTTCAGATAATCTTACAATTGTTGGTGAATCATTGTTGAGAATAGTTCAATCCCCACATTTGCCTAGGACTAACTCTTATTTACAATTAATGTGATAATTTTTATATTATTAGGCTATGGTTCAAGAAAACCTAGTCAAATTTGATATGTAGGCTCAATAACCCTCTTGGGGAGTGCACCCTACTTATGTCAGCTCATAACCCCTCTTGGGAGGGCACCCAACTTGACTTGTGTATCTATGAACTTCAATGTTGGAGGCCATTGAACCTAGTTAAAGGACATATTCGACTACCCTATGTCTATTGGGGTTTGAACCTAGGTTGTTTGATAGCAATGCTTTGTCTCAACCATTAGACCACAAGGCGACGAACAATAGGCTTTCAAATGTTACAACATAGTTTAGTTTTTATTCCCCCAGTTTCATGCAAATGGAAGATTTGGTTTTGGTCAACTGTTATTTTATATTTTGATGTTTATTTCATGGATCTTTCTGATAACCTTAAAACTGTTGTTTCTTTTGGTCAAATGGTTATTTTATGTTTAGATGTTTGCTTTGTGGATGTTTCAAATAATCTTGCAATTGTTGGTAAACCATTGTTGAGAATAGTTTAATCCCCACAGTTTCCTAGGACTAACTCTTATTTATCATTAATGTGATAATTTTTATATTATTAGGCTATGGTTCAAGAAAACCTAGTCAAATTTGATATGTAGGATCAATAACCCTCTTGGGGAGTGCACCATACTTATGTCAGCTCATAACCCCTCTTGGGAGGGCACCCAACTTGAGTTGTGTATAAGTTATTAAATACACTACTCAAACCTAATTTGTAAATTATCTTTTGATCATTGAGTCAATCCTCTCTAATATAAGTGTTTTAAGCCTACAAACACTACATCTTTGACATTCTTTTGTGGTTGGCATATCTTTATTTTTATGTGCAATTGTGCATCTCATGTGTAGTTCACTCATGCTTGGGCATTTTCTCTATGTTGTGCACTATTTTAACGTTGTTTTTTCTCTGTTTTTTTTTTTTTTTGCAGGGTTTTGTGTCAGTGTTTTGGTTGCATGCAATCCCCTCTTCCTCTTTGTGACCTCAACAAGGTAGAAAAGTGGGTGAGAACATTTTCTACCTTGTTCACTGTTAGTTTTTCTTCTGTGGGTCATAACATTGTGATCATATTTTGGTGTCCAGAAGAGAACCAAATAAAGGGAATATTAGGGTTGTTTATTCCATGATGTTTTGTTGTCTGGAAAATACCTTTTTCTATGGCTGTTAGAGCCTATTTTTTGCCCTTGTTCACCATTAGTTTTTCTTCTGTGGGTCATAATGTTGTGATCATATTTTGGTGTCCATAAGAGAACCAAATCAAGGGAATATTAGGGTTGTTTATTCCATGATGTTTTTTTGTCTGGAAAAGACCTTTTTCTATGGCTGTTAGAGCTTGTTTTCTGCACTAATTACATATATTTGTCCATACATTTTTTTCCTTCGCTTTGGTTGTGTCTTATTGCTTTAAAGTTTAGAGGATGATTCGACAGAATTTTTAAACTGTCAAAACTTTACAGATATATTACCAACCTGAAGTTCAGTGGAAAAAATAGCAATTATTGGTTTGCAGTCTTTTGCAAAATATTCGTAGAGTCGTGACCTAGAAACAATCGAGATGGTTTTCAACATTGAAATTGAGTACACTTCAAAATTAAAACCAATGTTTATAGGATTCATTTCACATATTTTGTGAGAATAATTTTTGTGTGTGGTTTTTTCTGGTGCATTTGTTAAAGTGGACAGGTGCAGGGGGTTATTAATACTCATTAAAAATCACTAAGACTTGTGGATGATTAATTTTGACCATTTTGTTCACTAGCAACACACAATGTTCCACCAAGTTTCTGGATAGTGGGGATGCAAGAACAAGGAACCACATCCAGGGTATGTGTCGAGACTTGCCCCAACCCCAAATTTTAGAAAATGTCATGGAAATGTTGGGGACCCCATTAAAAATACTTTAAAAAAAGGAGACTTTAAAATATGAAAATAATGACTAGTCACAAACATCAACATAGATTAGTGCCTAGATGACAGTCTGGTAGAGAAGCTTCAACACTAGTTTATAGTAGTTTTTGTGTACTTAGCGATTCCACGTGTTGTTGAGGACTAAATGGTTTAGGGTATTCTTTCAGTCAAAATGGATTTTTGGATGATATGTAGTGCAACAAGGTGTGGCTTTGATAGAAATTGACATCCCTTTTCTTGATATTTCACTCTCGAGTTAACTACTCGCATTCGAAAACCATATTTGTGTAGCCTAAAAAAGGTATTTGCTAAGGATTTCCTTGTGCCACGTGGTTCAACCCTTTTCCATCATGGCTAGTGAGATATCTACAACAAATTTTATGGCTAGACTTCAACCCAAGAGCTTGGTTGTGCATTTATCAATTCTCCCATGGCATAGCGTAAATACCAGATGCCCCAAATATTTTTCGCTGGAAGCTTTCCCTCCGTTTCTGGACAACCTAGGTTTCATGTTGGTCTTTATGGAGTCGTTTTTAAGTCAATTCACTTTCAGTGTCTAGTGTTGAGGCCAACTTAGGGTAGAAGCAGTGAGGAAATGTGTGTGAGAGAAGGATGATGGTGCAAAGCAATATAGAAAGCTACGTGACAGCTCAAAAGAGAGGCATACAATCAATGTGACATTTTAGGTTCATGATTCTCTACAACATAACAGATCCATGTACAATGAAAGGAAGCTAGGAAAGGATAGCACTTACCAATCGTGGTTCACACAACCTTCTTTGTGCCTCCATATGCATCCACAGGGTCCCTATGATCTACAATGTGTTGAGATAAAAGAAAGTAATCTTAGCTAGATATTTCTTCTCTTATTGCATCATTATTCTTGAAAATAGACCATCATTTGGAGAGGATAAAATGGTCTAGTGACCACAAAGAAGAGGCATGGTATCTAACAGAAATAAACCAAAGCACACAGTCTCGACTCTCCTCAGTCCCAACAGAAATGAAAACCCTTTTTTACAAATTCACCATCAAACTTTGTCAAATTGTGATGCTATTTTTTAAACTGATATTCTCTGTAACCTATGTGTTTCAAGGCCTCCTCCTTGTCTAGGCAGTGGTGTTATCCATTTATCAACCTACTTCTATCGAATATAGAAATATGTATCTCAAAATATAATTGACGAAAGTACCTTGGTGGATTTGACATGACACAATACAAACATTCTTGCTAGAAGGAAGGCTACATTTTCCAAAGAAACAAAATAGTTTTAAAGAGGAATCTATTAAGCCATTTGGTAGAAACCATTTGTAAAAATTCCACCATCGCTTGGAGTTAATATCGAGCCGGGTTTCATCTGCTTTGAAGATAGGTTTGGAAACATAATTCAAAGCACACACTGGGTGCCCATAAGCTAGAATATCTTTCAATTTAACCTTCAGCTACAAGAACTTTTCAGATTTAGATCTAGTCCTTGTAAGGCAATTTTTTTCTCAGCATATAGATTTTAAATATTCTCAGGAAAAATAGTTAATTTATTCAAATTGGAGACTTATACTTCTTTGAGACCTTTCTCAAAGTTAGTTGTGGAACACAAGAATCATGTGTCATAGTAAATTCTCCAGAAAATCAGTGTTTTCTCTTCTCTGTTTTAAAATCAGAAATTAGTAAGCTTGAAATCCATATTAGTTAAAATATGCATTTCCTCCACCAACTCCAGTTCTCTCTGACAATCTCATGTAAAAGAAGAATAATCTCAGATTATATCAGATTGCCATGTACTTTTTTTAATTAATTTAGATTGGAGACTTATACTTCTTTGAGATCTTTCTCAAAGTTAGTTGTGGAACACAAGAATCATGTGTCATAGTAAATTCTCCAGAAAATCAGTGTTTTCTCTTCTCTGTTTTAAAATCAGAAATTAGTAAGTTTGAAATCCATATTAGTTAAAATATGCATTTCCTCCACCAACTCCAGTTCTCTTTGACAATCTCGTGTAAAAGAAGAATAATGTCAGATTATATCAGATTGCCATGTACTTTTTTTAATTAAAAAAATGAATAACAAAACAATTTTTTTTGTTTAAATATCCATCCATTGTGAATATTTTTGTTAACCCTACAAGCTTCTCTTGTACCGTGATCATTGACATCGACAAGAGTGTGCATATAAGTGTCATAAGTTGCTTGTGTAGACCTAAAGGAGAATGTTGGTGGCTAATAACAATTGAGTGAGTGCATAATAAACATGAAGAGAAGTTTTGAATCATGAGCTTCACAAACTCAAGATTTATAACTCCCTCAAATCTGATACTAAACCATTTGATAGTGACTCTACAACCATATATTAATAATAAGCTATGATTAAATATGAATGGCAAGTCAACAACCCACCCATGTTAAAACGAATAATGCCTTACATTATTGAATCATAATTTTCATTAAGTCACCTTAGCCTATTTCTCTTTAGGTAAAATACAGGGAGAGGGACCGATGTGTATTCCCATACTAAACTAGAATATTTGTTTAATGACCATTTAAATATTGAGTTTCACCAACACAAGATTCAATGAAAATACACGAGATTCTTTACAAATACAATATTAGTTAGTAGATACATAAAGTCTTTCATGAAAACATGAATGATTTTGGAAAATGGAGCAAATCAAATCCACTTAGGCATGCATTACAATTTATATGAACTTTTGAAAGTTAAAAGAAGTCTTGACCCAACTCTATGGTACAAAGAACAATTGAAGATCGATTTTTCAGAGTGTATAGTTGTATAATTGCATTATTTGTATCATCGTACATCTATGGAATGGTGCCTATCCTGTTAAAGGATTCAATCAGGGCTAAAACTTAAAGTTAAAAGAAGAAAATGTTGGTTATTTTTGTGCAAAGATACAACACTCGAAAATCCTAATGTTGTTGCCATGGGTCGAACAACAAGTACTCCATTCATTCACACACTTCCCTTTTCACCAATTAAACGATTGCCATTTTCTTTTGCTTGTGCTATGTCACTAGTAGCCTTCTCATGCAAAAAAATATTGAAGAGTCCTTGGCCCTAAATAATAAACTCTCAAATTTGTTTCAGTAATATGTTTTATTTCTTGTTTCAGTTCCATTTGAGGAATCCACCGATAATACATTTTGAATCAAGGTGATTCATCCAAAAAGTAATATTTCTTCATGTTTTTTGGAGCTTTGAATTGAAATTTCATACCTTGCTTCCTTGCTCTTTGTTTTATAATAACTAATCTACTTGTGGAATTTTCTTACTTTTTCATTTATTTATGTGCAAAAACAGATGGAGTTGTTTTATAAAATTGTTACCAGTGAAGAAAATTCTATCATTGTCGTGGTCAAGTGTCGAGAAGGTAGTACATTTGCTGAAATTTGTGATGAAATTGTGGATGATGAAATTGTTGGATACCCTTTTGATTTTATCTAGGATGGAACAAGTTTAAATCTAAATAAAGAGAAAAAATGGAAAGTTTGTACAACACTTGTAGGCATAAAGAGGAAACTAGGCACATTTGATGTGGAAGAAGAGTGTTCAAATGTGGTGGAAACAATACCAATCTTTGAAAACATTGAAGTGAATGTGGAGGGACCTATGCATAAACAACCAAGAGTTTAAAATATGTATTTGTTAATGGAACACACCATAGTTGTTGATCCTAGTGTATTGGCATCTTGGGAAAAAAAAGTTTAAAAGTTTAATGGAAGAGTTTGTTAATGTGAAAATTACTCTCAAAGTATATTCAGAAAAGGGAGAATCTAAAATAAAGATCCATTGTGAAATTTGTGACATTGATTATGGAATAGGGGTTGTATCCTTGGGAACACCAACAACACGCAACTTCAAAAACCGTCATATGAAAACAGGGGCCCATCAACAATGCCTATCAATGCCAAGTGGTAGTGAAATTCCTTCATGTAACGAAGTACAATAGACAGTGGTGGTTGGAGATCAATTTCATATTGATCAAGCAATCAAACTTATAGATGATTTCAACAAGACACAAGAGCCTAATTTGTTCAAGGTGGTGGAAGCAACACTTGCAGACTATAAGGACATGAAAAAAGTGAGAGTGGAATGTACATGATGCAATAAATGGTTTTGTTTAGTGCCGACAAGTGGTAATATTGTTAGTTCTCTAAATGAACAGATGAAATCAAAGAAACACACTGCTACTACTACAAATGAGGGTTCACATGAGGAGATTGGGCTTAGGAGTGGCATGGTTGGGAGACCCAAAAGGCCTACCAATGATAAGTCCCAACAAAGTTTGACTAGGTTCTTGGTCCCATTATCACCATCAATACTACATAGGGGTTCTACAAGTGCATATCCTTGTACTTCAGGAGTGTTAATTAACAGCTTAGACTAAACTTGAATATGAATTTGTATATTATTTTACTTATTTTCAAATTTATTTGTTTGTTGTCATCTTATTACAACTCAATTATATCCCTTGTTACTAAAATTTTGGGGGTATTGGTATCCTTATATTGATATAAATGGGAAGAGATTGGAAACAAATGTCCTAATGGATGATCAAAGAGGTGGAAAATTATGGGCCATAGAGAAGCATACCAAGATCATGTTATGTTATGAGGGTATTGAATGTCATATTGATGGTACATATAGGCATATTCATTGTGAGAGGGCTTCTGAAATAGGGATCCCATTTGATTCATTAACATGCAACTTTTGTAAGTTGGTTCCAGAATGTGATGACTTCAAGATGTGATTATATCGTGAATCAATGTGCACCAATAAAATAAGTGAACGAGATACAAGAAAAGGTAGAATACTCGACTATTTGACTCATAATGAATTGAAGAATGCTGCAAGGGTTACAAATTCTAACTATAGATCAAAAATGCGATATCTTTGGTGGGAGAGGACAAAGGTTTCTGCACTCTCTATTAGAATGAGATCCCTAAAGGAAAAGTTGTTTGAATCGAAAAAAAGGAAGGATGTCTTTAGGTTTTGCAAGGATGTGTGTGAGGCACATAAGCAAGGAAAATTACAAGGTAAAGATGCAGTTTGGGAATTTGTCAAGGATATTTTTCATAACTTGATGCATGCAAAAGCAGGGAGAAGGTATAGTACATCCACAAAATCCCTTTATGAGATGATCAAGTTATGGGGAGGTCCTAGATTACATAGCTTTATTAGCTTGAATCTGGATGGTCCTTCAATATCTACGACTTTAAGGCAAGTTAGAAAGTCATTAGCATATATCCTAGGGGAGCATGAGCATATTTTTTAGGGAGTCAGAAAAGTTTATGCTTCTTATAAAGCCGAGAATGGTATAGATGGCCCAATTCCTGTATTGCTCATTGAAGATGAAAGAGTTGTGAAAAAATATGTTAGGTGGGTAGAAAAAAGTGATATGCTGGTGGGGTTTTGTGGTACGAAAGAAGAACATCAATGCCAATCACATTTCTTGGTGAGAGTTGGTGACAGAGTTGTAGGCTATGAGATTATAACAAATTCTTTTAAGAACGATGTTATTGGCCATTATGCACATGTTATTATTGCAAATCCTTTACATGAAAAGCTTCCTCATTTGGTTGTGGTCGTTCATCCAACATGCAATAGGTTCAAGGCAAATTTTTTTTATCAATAATGGGAAAAGGTAGAATCTATATGGAAGAAACACATGGAAAATAATTTGGGACATATTGTTGGTCATTCCTCGGATGGGGATAGAAGAAGAAGACAACTTATGTTGAAGGATTATTCTTCAATAGCAGGTCTTCGATATCAAATTCCTTGGGAAGAGTGGAGGCTAACCAGGTTGTACAATGGTTCCAATGTAACATGATTGCATGACCAAGATTACATCTACAACGGCAAAAATCCAGTGAATCCTCTATTTAGTGGTCGACGAGAATTTGTTTTAGGAAATGATTACATAAGTTTTGGTCATGTCAGAATGGTTTATCACACTTTTAAATTGGATGATCACAAGATTAAGGGTGAAGATATAGAGAGGATGGATTGAATAAAATTGGGGATCCACACAACGCATTGCTTCAAGACATGTTTAGAGGTGTTTGAAAGAGTTGAGAAGTACAACAAGTGGAAATTTATAGAGGACACTAGCTACAAAGACTTATCTAATGATTTTTGTTGACTACATTGACATATTTATGTCTCATAGTTCGAGCCTTTGGGAAAGGGTTCAAAATGCTTCAAGAGTTCATCATTTCTTCACATTATGGTATGTTGGGTATAGAAAAAATCTCATACTAATGTCAACATAAATTTCATTAGCAGAGAAGCATATCAAGATGTGAAAATTTCTTGTCATTTTGCAGTTTTGTTGATGAGATTGTTTTGAGATCATTACTCTAACTTTCCATGTGTTTTGCACTTAACTAGGTCAGATGTATGTGAGAACTTCTTTAGCAAAGTTGGTGGGATGGTTGGAGTGGAGAAGGCCTATGATTTCACTAACTTGCTTCATGCTATTGGAACTCTTAATAGAGTTGCTAAAGAATAATCAAATCCCTGAGGGCTTCATTTTAATAAATCTCATAAGGAGCAAGAAAGAATTTGGAATATATTGCACTAAGAAAAAATACAAAACATTGATATATTGTTGCAATATGATTCAATATCCAGAGACACTAAAATTGTAGAAGCCCTTAAGATTGGATTGAAGGATGCACAAGACATTTTATCAACTCTTGGAATGAAACTAGAAAATTACACTCAATCTTCTTGGTGGGTTAAACCATGGACAAAGGATCAAAATTATCCAACATTCCAAATTGTGGATGAAGTAGTTGATGCTTCTCCATCGAGTTATTCCAACTCTATATTCCAATCTTCATCACCATTAGTACACAATGAAAGTGAATTGCAAATAATGGAAAGTGAGTGGAGACACGAGTTGGATGAAATTTTAGATTCCATTGATGAAAATGGAAGCAAAACAATAAATCCAGTGGTGGACATTGATGGTAAGGATATGTTTAAAGCATGTTTGGTTAGTTATTTGAATGGAAATCCGACATTATCAAAAGATAGGTTGAAAAAATTGAGAAATGGGGTCTACTTTAGGCGAGATGGGAAGGCTCCACAAAAGGGTGTTTCAATTGGCTTTGGAATTGGACCAGATTGTGGGGTGTTGTTTGAAAGCAACTCAATTCCCCCCACTGAACATACTACAAGAAAAGGTGTTCCTCGAAGTACAAAACAAGGTGTTTCTTGTGGAACGTGGTCTATTGGAAGGGTTCAAAGAATAAGGAAGAAGGATGGTAATACGGTGTTTGATTACCATAATGACATTCACCTTTTGGATAGATTAGAAGGCATCAAGCTTCAATTACGTTGGTATAGTAGAATAAAGGGGCAACACATGTATACGTATGATTTTATAGATCATGCTTTTATACAACTTGAATCTGTTATAGCAATCACAAACTTATCATACAATGCTAGGAATGATACATACAAATTAGAAGAATGTGATTACAAAGTTTTTTCAGATTTTGTGAAAAGTTTGAACAAGGTAGATTTTCAAAACATTCTACTTTCTCTTTCGTTATGTATTTCCATATGTTGGATCATTTATATATAATTATTGGTGTATTTTTGTTGATTTTTTCATATGAATCTGACGATAATTTTGTACATTTTGGTTTTAAGTCTAGTGAATAGTTCAAATGGTAAATGTTTGGGATAACTCAACCATTTTTTGCTACCTTCTTTTTGGTGTAAGTTTCTTTCACTAGCCATTCATCCTTTTGTAGTTGTGTTTCATTCAAATGTTAATTTGGTCCCTCTAAAGTTGGTCCATTTAATCATGAAAAACAAGAAGAGGTGGTTCCTTTTTCATGAATATATTTTGTGGATAAGTATGTGGTTCTTCTCACTAATGTTAACATTTTCCTACAATTTTTAGATTAATGGTTCGTTTGCTAGAAAGGATATCAAGGATTTGATGGCACGAACTTTAGTCAGGATGGTTTTTGCTCACTCAAGTCAACATATTTACACCATAGCAACGTCTAGCACATGAAGTGCATTTCATTTTGAATGTTTATGTGGTAGTTGGCTTTCCTATTTTTGAAATTGGGCGTATAAATCAGAGTCTGTAGTTCAAATGTGCCATCAGAGTCTTTTTGGAAGTATTTATGTTTTGGCCATACGCATGGGGTCTACAAGAGTTAAATTTCACTTGGTTATTATTTTCAATTGAGTCCTTAATCATATTTTGGGTATTTTCTTTTAGTTCTTTCAATAAACGACATTAAGATTAATTACTATCTATAAAGGCTTTTGGACATGTGATTGTAGTTTGTTTTTAAATTGTTTGCAAATTTATTGAGATATGCGCTTATGGTAGATTGTTTGGGCGATGGCACTTTGCTTTCTTATTTTTTCCTACATTGATCTATATGTGTTTGATGGGCCTTGCAATGTGTGTGTATGATCCAAGGGCTATTTTTAGTTGAATGATATCTAATTTTTTTTGCAACTTTTGGATTGACAAGAATTTGATAGGGTAAATGGTATGCAAATTTTAATTGATTTTATTTTTCCAAAGAAATAATGCATACGTTTCTATTTCATGGTTTGGAAAAGGAAAATACATAGCAAAGTTCTTATAGCATGACATATCACCTCCAAAAAGGAAAATAAGGCCACTTGGTGGCCACTTTTCACAAAAGTTCGTACAGAATATACCTATGATCTCTCTCGAGAACACAACAAGAAGAAAAAAATATGCATTGTTGAGTGAGGAAGGTTGTCAATGGGAGGTGATGTAGAGCTAGTTCCTAGTTTTCTATTACCTATTGGTCTCTCCATTATCCCAGAATCTCCAAGATGGCTGGTAAGATTTTAGAATTCTTGAATTATTGCAATAGATGATATTAACTACATAAGCACTTTGAAAGGGAACTTCTGAATCAATTTGAATATCATACTTTGAATATCATGTAGTTCATACCCTTCTTAATGGGAACTTCTGAATCACTTTGAAAGGACCTTGGGTCATTATGAAATGATTTATTTTATGAGGCTAATTCGTATCTATCTTGCATTTCCTTTTGGCTCATTTAAGGCACATACTAGCCCTTTCATGAGGCCCTTCTCGACTTTTATGAGACCCCCCCATCAGAGGCATTTTTGTATTAATTTCAAGCCTGTTCTAGGACCTAATTGGGCCCTCTTCTTGGTAGACCTCAGTAATATTTGACCTAAGTATTTTCAATAGCATATTTGTGGATACAATTTTGGATTATTCTGAGTGAAGTTGGAGGACATTATTGTGTTATCTCTCTATGGTTTCTAGAATAATATGATGCTCATTTAAGCCTCTATTTTGGGCTCTTCTGAAAGAAATCTATATATATTCAAAATACCTCCAAGGCAGATTCTTTGTAGCCTTATCCTCACCTTTTGTAATACTTATCATTTCTGCCAAATTTGAAGGGTTTGCTGAGCTATATCTAGACCTCTCTGGAGTTGCATCTAGGACTGATCAAGGGATTATTCAAAGAAATGATAGAAGCATGTAAGGAAATGATGACTATAATCAAATCATGCCTTGCTTCTGAAACAGTTACAAGAAGTCTATTATTGGCCATCTCAAGAGAAGATCTCTCTTCACTACTGGTATTAGTGTATTTTCTTAAATTTCAATTTGATTTTATGTTTAAGGTCAGGATTACGCTCAGTTATGGCTTCCTTATCAGTTTTGGAGGGGTTTGATTGTTCAATAGTTACTGAATGCTTTGTGTGTATCTTTTCAACAAACCAAAATTGGAATCAGAAATAGGGTGGCGAAGCCCAACAGGCCCATGGCTAGCAAAGGTATTTTACAATATTATGTTGTCCAAACCCCATACCAAAACCTAATATCATCAAATATGTAGTACATCTTTATTAGTGTTTATATGAATATCAATGGCTCTATATGACTAGTGTAAAATAGAGATTGATTTGATAGAGGTTATATGAATGCTCTATGATGTAGTGGTGATGAGGGCTGAAATGAGGCCTAGAAGGGTTTTATCAGACATTGGGAACCTAGGGTGCCATGCTTCAAAACCCAATGGGGGTGATGAGATCAAGTTAGAGTAAGCAAACTTTTTCATTCTTAGAACAAGTGTATTTTTTTTTAATTTGCAAAACCCTTATGTAGTACCCATGTTTTATCAGCACATAGTGGAAACTTCAGTTTTATAAAGAAGTTTTGATTGTGAGCTTAGCCTCTCTGGTCAAGCATTTTATCTAGCCATATGCTTATTCAGGCATTTTAAACCCTCTTCTGGCGGGCACTAATGAAGAAAAATGTTGTATGTGATGCTTTGGGTGTGTAATTCTATGTCCACAGGAAATCTAGGAAGCGGAATCAACTTGCTGATAAGAAAATGCCAAGGTAGATTCAGCTTCCCAATATGATGCTCTGGTCTTTTGCAGATATTTTGGGGTTTTTAACAATTAGAGTTAATAATTAGAATTGGGTGTGTAGGAGGTTTGGTGTCAATGTCAAGAATACGAGTGCTACAACAAAGTCATCGTCCATGGTATGTACATCATCCATAATTGTATAAATTGTGTGTGATTAAACAACTGTTTGATTTATTTATCATATATCAATCGCGAGATGCTAGTGTGCAACATGAGGTGAATGATATGAGTTCACTACTACTGGGATTTATACGTTGGGCTCTGTTTCAAATCGATAAGTGTGTGAGGATATATTGAGTTCAATAACAGGGCTCTTTGCTTGCCTGTTTAGTTGGGATGGTTTACATGTATTTATTTTACTTCCGTTGGTTTTCTTTTGCTATCATTCAGCCACTGGGGCCATAAAGGAACAAAGATGAAAAGGGATGCATTAGATCAACTTTGGTTTCAAAATCCAAGCATGCAGTAGGTTTAGGAAAAGCACCTTGGATTTCCAATGTTGGACCCTTACATACACGTGAATCAGTTTCAGGCAAAATTCCTAGGGTTTTGAATGTTGAGGTCTCAAGTAATGATCCATCGAGTTCAAGGATACAACATAGGCCTTCTACAATTGTCTCTCTAGTAAAAACAATTCAGCTTCAGGGAGGTATTCTACTACTGGCCTCTCAGGTAAACATGCTTCAGCTTCAAGGGAGACCACCAAGGCCTTCAAATGTTGACATCTCAGGAAAATCTTTTTCAAATGCATCCAAGTCTAGGTTCTCCCCACCTGTAGCTAAAGGTTTCTCAAGAAGCATGCCAATGCTTGCTGCATCAAAAAGGAAGACAAGGCTTCCATGAGATTTTACAACAACATTGACTGCCAGAAGTGAGATTAGGATCATTTAGTCCACTGGTCTTATTTTAGCATGTGTAGATGGTGCTTTGTATTCACTGAGTTTTACTCTGTTCTTTTGCAAAAGCAAGTGAAGGGTTTATCTAATCCATAACTCCAATTTCCATCCAATTGTTTCTATTAAACAGCTTGCATCTGGGGCGATTGAGCAGGATGTCATGGAAGAGGAAGGGGCCTTGCCTAACATTAACAAAGTAGATAATGAAAATCAACTTGCTGTAGTTGAATATGTTCAATACATTTACCATTTCTATTGTTATCCAGAGGTACGTCCCTTTTGTCATGGGAGCCTTGCAAACTGTTTTTGTTTTATTCGAAATAACAACATCTTGTCTTGGAAGAATTCACTTCATTTAAACAATTTAATCTTACACTAGCTTTTCATGCATATAGTATGCAATGATTGCATGTGAGGAATGTGTGTCTGTGCCATACATGAATATCTCCACTAGAGAATTAAAGTGCCCACTTAAGCATCGTGGAAGGTTATAATTTATGAATGAGGACATTAGGTCAAGCATTGATGTGAGCCTTAATCCATGTCTATATTTTAGATTCAACTCTGAATAAATAGTTGTATGTCTAATTTGTTTCTATTTTGGTCTGTTGTGTTTGTTGTATTGCAGACATGCAATAATCTCTCATCAAACTACATGTCAAGCCAAGTTGATATCAACCAGAAGATGCGAGAAATACTTATCGACTAGATGATTGATGTACTTGATTAATACATATCGATATCTATCTGTTTCTGTAATAATAAAAAAATTTGTACCTTTTCGTTGATAATTTTCTAACATAAACAATTTGCACTCACGAATGCATCTAATATTTGACTTAATGGATGAGACACTTTTTCTCATGATTAACCTAATTGATAGATTTATTTATGTGGTGTACACTAGTACTAGAAAGGATATTCAACTAGTGGGGTTGACTGCCATGCTAGTTGCTACCAAATATGAAGAGTAAACAATGACAGGAGGTAAAGTTTGTTGTTAAGTTGAAATTTTGTATTGATTTCTTTTGACTAAAAACTTGTTTCTTGTGCCCTCTATTTGGCATCTAGAATAAGGATTCACATTCTAACTCATTTTCCTAAGGGCTTTACAGGTTAAGGAACTGATTACAATCTCAAACAATGTTTACACACATGGTGAATTTCTCTCCATGGTGAGATTTTGTTTTCTCACATTATTATGTCATACCATATTTCGAGCTTTATATTTCTAATTGTTTAATAATTCATATTTGGAATTGTTATCTTTTCTCATGTTTATGGTATGTTTCATTTTATTAAGGAGAAATTGATGCTCAACAAATTAAGATTCAGTTTGGCTATACCAACTCCCTTTGTTTTCATGAAAAGGTTTCTAAAGGCTGCCCAGATTGATAAATAGGTATTCTACTTTGCTTGAAATTTTGATGAATATTCAAATGGCATTGAGCCTCACTTACGTTATGAAATGCATTGTATTTTTGATGTGTTGCATGAATGGCATCATGCACTATTTTGTTCTAACTGTAAGCTTCCATAAATGGGATCTTTATAAATTTAATGCTCTTTTGGGTTTGTTTCCATGGATCAACTTGAGAAGTTTGCATTCTATATTCTTGAACTATGCCTGGTTGAGTATGAAGCATTGAAATGGAAACCATCTGTGCTAGTAGCCTTAGCTATATACATGGCACAACACATTTTGCAAAGGATACCAGCTTAGACAAGACGACTTCATAAACATGCACACTATAGAGAATCAGAACTCAAGTAAATCTTGAATCAGAACTCAAGTAAAGTCATCTGCTCATTGGTTTACTAACTTTCTTCATGGAACTGGCAAGCTTGTCTTGTGAATGGTGAGAATGGATGTTAGAAGGCTTCTGCGTCACTTTTTATTTTGTAGGACAAATTTACATGATATATTGATTGGATATTATGTTTCAATTTGTGGGCTTAGATCAATTTTAGATAGTGTACATAATTGTAGATGTTGTACATGAGACAACTACCTATGGCTAGGGGTATGGCAGTTAACAATATACTGATTCAGTTGGACAGGTTCTTCAATTCTATTCCTATTAGTATATGAAAATATTGTGGTAAAGAATTGGGTGCTCATTTTCATAACTCATAATGATCATAAATTCCATGGTTTTGCAAATTTTTTAAAGCACAACCATCCCTTTGAGAGTCAAGCCACTCAACATGATAAGCTATGTTTTAAACTATAAAATGACAAGCATTAGAAGATAAGTTACATTTTTAGTTTTATTCCAATTAAGAGATAAAATAGTCCGATATATAAAAGAGATGTTTTTCAGTTATGGTCTTTATGTGATTGTTTTGATTTTGTTAAGATCAAATTTGACTCTTTATTTTGAGATTATTTGGCCTAGGTATTCGATCTTCGCTTTAACAAAATAACAAACCAAAATAATTTCTGGTTTCTGCCAAGATGGTCAATACCTGTTAATTGTGTTTAAAGTGTTCTTTTCATGATTTGCTAGAGATGAGAAAATAATCAAAGTGTATAAATACAATTTTTTTAAATATGGTTGGAAAAGTCCATTCAGGATTTCTTAGAATTGAGAACTTTGGTTAAACTTAATGAAATTACCCTTGAATTTGTAATGTCCTTCATGAGTACTAAATATTGTTTTGCAAAATCCAGTTGTACTATGAGTTGATAATTCCTTTATCTAAGGTCTAATTTTGAGAAATATTTGGTTTCATGAAGTTTATTTAGCATTTTGTTTATGATTGGAATGGGAAATTTGTTTTTATTATTATCTTAAACTTTGGTAATATGAAATATTTTTTATTATTATTAACTTCTAATAAAATTCTCATTGAATCAATGGAGTTTGTCCACTTTTTAACTTACTCCATGGCAACAAAATTGAGGTCATTTTTTGTAGTTAGGTGTAAATCCAATTCCTGAAGAGTTGTCATTCAACAGTTGTAGAGAGTAATTCTTGCTCTTTAAAAACCAATCTTGGGAATTAAAAAAGGGTACAAAAGGGGATCTTTGATTATATACACTATGGGGGAGAATCTTTCAATGTATGTTGATACATGTGGAGATGAAGTCATAACCAAGCACTGCTAGAGCCCTACAATTATATGAAATGGATTATGTGCTAGAATATTGAGTGTAATGTGTGAATAAAAGTAAGAATGGTTAATTATAAAATGTTATCTATATAGTTTGACATTGATTCTAGAATCTAATCTGATTAGATTTGCTAGACTCTTTTCAAATCGATGGCAACCTTGTCGTGAAGAGAGAAATCCTATGAATTTGTTTATTGATAATTGAGAATTTTGCACATATAAAGTCATAGGATGGATAACACTTTGAGAAGAATTGTTAAAAAGGCCAAGTTGAGCCTGCCTCGCAATTTATTTTTTTAATTAAACTTGATCATAGTGAGGTTAACATGCTTAGTTTGGCATTATGCCGGATGCATAAGCACCATTTAATCTATTTTGTTTTTAGTCAAGCAACCTCAAGTGAGGATTATCTATTCCACTAGAGTCGCCCAGGATTTGCACCTAACCCCAAATACGAGTGCATGCTTTGGTGTGCATCTACAAAGGTGAGCATAAGCACAAGTATGTCACTTAGTAGGATTTGAACCTCTGTAGGAACTATATTAGCTCTTTGTTACTAATAAATATTGCATTGGAGATCCTAAGTCCAAGGATTGAGTGAAAGGCTAAGGGTAACTCAAGAGGGTTGTCAATGTCAACTCACAAATCCATGACTCACTTTAGACCAACTTTCCTCTAGTACAAGACGGGTGTCCCCAAGGGTAGGATTACTATATCTAGGACAAGTAAGACTCAAAGGTGATTGAAGAGTGTCTTTAGTAAAACAGATTTTTGCTGAGTTTTGAATGTTGATTTTAAGGGTGGTTGGTGGGGATGGACTAGTGCCAAATATTCTTAAAGGCATATGGAACCATGAAGCAAAAATGAGGACATATTATGGATGATTAATGAGAGTAATAGTTGTTGTTTTAACATGCAGAAAATCCACACATAATATGAAACTCCACTAGTCACTTAGTCATGAAGAACATCCCTAGTACCTGTCAAATCAACATGAGTATTGTCTCCTCAAACCATCAACAACCATTAGAAGAGCAGGATCTCATCTTATATAGTTGAAGAGCTCAAAACCTCCTCCAATAACAAATAATATCAAAAGTTATATCTTAAATCTCTTCTAGGGAGGAGTAAACAAATAAACAATATCCTCCAGCTAACAAATGACAAGTCAAAAGCCCTAGAGCAATGAAGTACTAAAAAAATGAATTCTACAATGAAGATGCTACATGTCCATCACTTGTGCAAAATTCCCTAATTGAACTTGGGGGTTTGACCATGCAAAAGACTTCATAAAATGATAAGCAATAATCTCCAAAGGTTCACCCTCCATGGAACATTAGTGTGTGGATTGGCTACATCTTCTACATATCATTCAAAACCGTCTTTGTGTATATTACTTGACTCCATAACCCTTGGATTGGCAATGATCTTGGTAGCCCACCACCCACTCAAATCTGAATTTACCTTTTACCTTCTAGGGGTACCTAACTGTGCCAAAGAAAAGCTGACCTAGATGGTGAGGGGGTGTTTTTTTGGTGATAGTGGACAACCATTCTTAGTTCCTCTCAAATTGTACTTGAGAATTTTGTGCCTTCCCACACAATGGGGGTGGCCAAAACATATATAGAAAACCCTAAGAGAAAAATAAAAATCCTAATTTCCAGAGTTCTTTTTATTTTCCAGAAACCAATATGAGCATGGCCATATATATTAAAGTTATAGAAATATAATAGAGAGATAAAGATCTATTTTCTTTATTTAGAAAATAAAACTACATGAAACACTTTGGATACATGAAAATATAACTACATTTGGATACATATATTAACAAGTTGAGACACATTTTGTGGCATTCCATTGTCCAACATGTTGGGAAATGTGAGTTTTGAGCATTAAATATACAAGTTCCATGGGTCGTACATGTGTGTCCCATGTGTGCTTGTTACTAGGATAGTTCATGGTCATGCTTGACATGGGGACATAGAACATCCAAGCCCGTGGGTGTATCACATGTGTTGAACACTCGAATAGTGCATGTTCATGTGTCCAACTTGGGGAAAAGCAACATGAAAACCCAAGAGCTAATTTTGTTGAACTTATAGAAATGTTATCTCAAAATCTAGTACCTGAGTGCAAGGCTTCACAAGGTGCTTAGACTAGTGAAACAGTGGAAGTGTTTCCACCCTCACGTGAGCAACAACTTCCCGGGTTTTAGTGTAGGATGGATCAGCCATGAGGTTGGCTTTGCTAGTATGAATTAGGAATTCTAAGGCAAGACAAAATCAAGTCTAAGGTCTCCTAAGTGTTTGCCCAAATCGCCACCAAAGAGATGTACCAAGCAAGTCAAAGATAAGGTGGTTACTTAAGGTAAATTCTAGATTTGGATTTTATGTTAAGGCTGATTTAGGGAATTAATCCAACTATTATTCAATGCAAAATTATCCTTAACACTACAAATATGAAAATTACTCAATGTTGTTGTAAAACTTGAATAAAAGATATGAAATTACAGCAGCAACACAAGCTACAACAACAATATACTACCCCTTGAAACAAGTTAAAAATAGTTAGAAAGTAGTGCTAAAATATTAGATAAAACTAGGGTTTGACTAACTAGCAAATTCTAAAAATTAAATAGCATTTAACAACCAAAGATATCAAGACATCCAGCCCTAAAAAGGCTATGATAAAAATCAACAAGTCAAATTATTATTAAGATGATTTTTTGGTCAAATATATGCACAATTACCGAGATGTTTAGGGTTATCTATGTCTAGAAGTTAATGTAAGTTGTTATAAAACCCTAGATTTTACCCTAAAACAAGAAATGAAAGGTAGAATTTTGAGTTTTAGATTGACTAGATAGGAGAAGGCTAGTGCCTAATCTTTGGTAATTTGAAATTTGTATTTATTATTATCTTGATCTTTGATAATCTGAAATTTTAGAATTGTATTTCAAAGGTATGAGAGTGCAAGGAAGCCTTGTCTTCGGTGAGGTGCATGATAAGGTAATGCTTTCCTTCAACATGTAGAAAATATTGCAGACATTTGGAGGTTTATTTTGGAATACACCATTGTTTTGAGCTAGCTAAATGGAGCAGATCACCTCTACAACCAAATTTTTGTCTTATGTTCTAGTTGTAGTCCATTCATTTAATGACTCTGTGTTATCTCCAATCCATTATTTCATTTTACATAGTTTATGACTGATAGCCCATATCTCATTGGTGAGATCACAGTGAATCAAAAGGTAATTTCATGCTTTCACGTTATTCCCTTAAGAGCGCATATGTTGGGACTTGTCCATCCTCTTCTTCTAAGAATGTGTAGGTTGGGATTGCAACCTTGATTTGAGATTTGGGGCCCCAACCTTAGTTGTAGATAGTTGTCTTGCATCTAGAGGGTCTAGACTTGTGCTTGAACACCTTATTTGTTGCAAAACTATTCATAAAGATTCATCAATTTATTTTTCATCATCATATAGATCAATTTATATGTTATTTTATATACATGCACATAATCAATCTTCTTAAAACATGGTTGATCTTTGTGTGCCTTAAACCATTAAATGACACAAATCATAATGAGATGTGATTGAGTGTGGGCTAAGTAATTGCATTGTGGGAGAACTAATATGCATTTACGATGTATATCAAAAGAAGAAATGTGCAACTAATATGCATTTACAATGTATACCAAAAGAAGAAAGGTGCATTGTAGAATGCATGTGGGGTCATAAGAGAGGCATCATGTCATTATACTAGGGATATAAAACTAAAAGGGTATAAAAAATGTGAAAAAAGAATGGATACATACAATATTTACTGACAATAGGGGTTTTATAAATTGGGAAGGTGTATTGGATTTATATTGGTAGGGGGTTAAATAATGTGATTTTTAGAGGTATTTTCCAATATATAGTCAAATTAAGGGTACTGTTTAGTATGCCACGAACGTACGTGCTATGTCAGAGGTTCAGTGAGTGAAGCCCTCATGCATTTTTCCATTTTTCATTTGGTGGAGACTATAGTATTTAGAACATATTTTGCAACTTCTTGTTTGTAGGTTTTTTCCCTTACAGATGACCAAGGAGCATGGCACTGCACCTTGCTGCTCGAGGAGGCTTTGGAATTTGTGCGAGAATTTTTGCATCCTCATGCCCTCAGTTGCAATAAACGTACTAATCTCATGATGGCCACCATGTATGGGAATTTTTTCTGCATTGAGAGGCTTCTGCAAGTTGGCGCAAATATACTCTTGTTTGACTTGTTGCATGAGACAATTTGCTTGCACTATGTAGCAAACTATGCGCACAATAATTTCTTGGAAGCCATTCTCTCAGCTGCTTAGTCTACTCCCGTTGCAAACTCTTGGGGATTTTCCTGGTTTGTAAACACGACAAATGGGGTTGGAGCCACTTCATTACACCTTGTGGCCCAAATGAAACATGTAAGGGTTTTTTAGTTGCTGTTGAGGAATGGGGCTTTAGTTTGCACAACCACTAGAGAGCTCATGGGTAAGAGATAGAGCCACGGGTAAGAGATAGAGACACCCAGTTTTGTAATTAGTTTCTTTTTATCATCGAAAATATAGTTGTCACATCTGAAATATTGCTCTTCATTTTAATAACATGTGTTCCTCTTTCGTGAAAATTGTGTTTTTTTCTTGAAAATTTGTGCCAAATGGATCTTTCTTTCCTGAAAAGCATGTGCTCTATCAGAACTTGAAAGGAAATTCTATCAACTTTTTATTTTTGTTGTTTGTGACTGAATAGGCAAAGCTTCTTCCACATCAAGATTTAATCAAACCCACCCTTGTTTGTATGTTTTTTTCCGTTAAAGACGACCAGGGAGTGTGCCTCTGCACCTTGCTACTCGAGGAGGCTACTTGGATTCTGTGCAAGAATTATTGGCTTAGGGTGTTGACCACATTTAACGAGATGCGTCTAGGTGAGAACTCCCTTAACTCTCTTCGAAGGCATAATTTTATTCGTCCTGTTTACTCAAAATTTATTATATGTTTAGTTTCTTACAGATCGGATTGCTGTAATAGGAGATAAAAAGAGAGAATTTACCAAGAGAGCACCAGATGTTGCAAAGGAAACGTCGTAAGGCATAATTCAAGAAGAATCATCACATGTAAAAGATAATTGAAGATAAGGATTAATAAATGAGATGTCATTTAAACATAGAAGATTAATGATTTACATTATGCAAAATATTTTCATCATTCATCAATTATTTAAAAGAAAAATCATTGTTTGGTCTTAGCTTCATCCTACAATTCTAAGTTGTTGAAATCATAGCATTAACCTTTTTCCTACTAACATTCAATATTTACAAATAATCTGTCATTTTTTAATTTCAAATTTATAAATATAATTCCAAATATTTATAAAATTAATTTAAATATTATAAAACAACTTAAAACTTTCTTTGATATAAATCACATTTTTAATATCCAATAATGTTAACAACAAGTAAAATATTAAAATATTTTTTTATATCAAAATGCAACAAATAATTTACCTATATCAATGGTTTCCCTACACATAGCTATTATTTATAATTTAATGCCTTTCATACACCTTTTTCTCACTAATATTTCATATATACAAATGATGTGTCATTTTTTAATTTTAAATTTCAATAATGTTTTCAATCTTTTATATGTAAAACAAAAAGGGTTTAAAAAGCATGGAAAATAATTAAAAATCAAATTCAAGTGACATCTTTGTCCACCTTTCATATGTAAGGAAAAAAGTGGTTAAAAAGGGGAAAAAACCTTTCAAAGTGGTTAAGAAAAATAAAACTCACCCAAAAAAAACCTCATATCACTGTGTATCAAAATATTTTTTAATATTAAAGCATCCTCCCATGAGCTCGATAACATCCTCTCATAATGAAAGAGATGTTATAATGTCTGGATAGCATCCTACTTTTAATAGCTTATTTCACCCATGTCATGTTATGTTGTTATTATATAATATTTATATATATTTATATATATATATATATATATTATAGTATATATAATATTATATTATATTATATTATATATATGCAAACAATTAAAATACATCACATTTTTAATATCTAATAATGTTAACAAGTAATATATTAAAATATTTTTCATATCAAAATGCAAGGCGAACAAAGAATTTACTTATATCAATGGTTTCCCTCCACATAGCTGTTATTTATAATTTAATGCCTTCCATACACCTTTTTCTTTCATATATATATATACAAATAATGTGTCTTTTTTTTTTAAATTTTAAATTTCAATAATGTTTTTATCAATCTTTTATATGTAAAATAAAAAGGGATTGAAAAACATGTAAAATAATTAAAAATCAAATTCAAGTGACATCTTTGTCCATCGTTCATATGCAAGGAAAAAAATGGTTAAAAAGGGTAAAAAACCTTTCAAAGTGGTTAAAAAAATAAAACTCACTCCAAAAAAAACCTCATATCACTATGTAGATATCAGAATATTTTTTATATTAAAATACAAGGATAAATATTTTTTTATATTAAAATACAAGGACAATCAGGAATTTACATGCATTCATTACTTTCCTTGCACTTAGTTATTATTTGCATTTCAATGTGCATTCATTATTTTCCTTGCACTTAGTTCTTATTTGCATTCCAATGTTTTTCTTCATAATTAGCTCGATAGGAATACTCCCATGAGTGGCAATGGCATCCTCCACTTGAGCCAAGAGATGTTATCATGTTCTCGATACATTCCTACTTTAAAATACTTATTTTCACCCCTGTCATGTTATATTATATATAATATATATATATATATTTTAATATATATATATATATAATATATATATATTTATTAATATATATATATATATATTATATATAATAATATATATAATATCAACAAAAAACTAATCAATATACATCACACCTTTGAATATCCAATAATATTAACCGCCTACAAAAGATTTACTTCTAATCAATGTCTTCCCTACACTTAGTTATTAAGGTGATTTTAATGTTTTCCATACCCTTTTCCTACTAACTTTAATTATTTAAAATAAGTTTCCTTTTATTTCCAAATTTGATTAAGATATTATTTTAATTAAATTTAAAAATGATAAAACACTTAAAAATTTATTTGATATAAATCACATTTTTAATATCCAATAATGTTAACACCAACTAATATATTAATTTTTTGTCCTTTTTTTTTAATATCAAAAATGCAAGGCGAACAAAGAATTTACTTGTATCAATGGTTTCCCTACACATAGCTATTATTTATAATTTAATGCTTTCCATACACTTTTTCTCATTAACATTTTAATATATACCAATAATGTGTCAATTTTTTTTTTAATTTCAATAATGTTTTTATCAATCTTTTATATGCAAAATAAAAAAAAATTAAAAAACATGAAAAACAATTAAAAATTAAATTCAAGTGACATCTTTGTTCAACTTTCGTATGTAAGGAAGAAAGTGTTTAAAAAAGGAAAACTTTCAAAGTAGTTAAGAGAAATAGAACTCACTCCAAAAAAAAACCTCATATAGTTGTGTAGATATCACACTATTTTTTTATATTAAAATACAAATACAATAAAAAATTTACCTGCATTTAGTACTTTCCTTGCCCTTAGTAATTATTTGCATTTCAATGTTTTCTGTACGACCTTTTTTTATTATAAGACATTTCATATATAAAGAGGATAGAATCATCATCTCCTTGCCCGTAGTAATTATTTGCATTTCAATGTTTTCTGTACGAGCTTTTTTATTATAAGACATTTCATATATAAAGAGGATAGAATCATCATTTTTATTAAGCTTTCGTATGCAAAAATAAATTTTAGACTTTTGTTTCAAATATGAAAATAACTTTTGTTCTTTTGTCGACTTTAAATGTTTATTTTAAAAATCAAATATATCATATTTCTTTTGTCAAAAATATTTCATAGAAAACTAACGCGTTAAAAAAAAACGAACATGTCCAATTAATATAACAATCTATTTAGCTTATCACTGCATTAAACTAAACAGACCCAATCAATATAACAATTTATTTCACTATATTTTTTACTCCTTTATAAAAGTGATATACACATTTACGAGGAAAAGGGCAAAAGATTAATAAATCGAAATTCCCCGTGCAATAGAATCATGCGACTCTTGAATTGTTATGTCTGAACATAAGGTTTATATGGAAAATTTTGGGGGTTAATATTCGTTTAATGGGTTAATTTTCTAAAAAAAATTTAAAAAAATATTCATCAATTTCATTTTTTTATAGAAAATGATTCAGCCCCATTTTAAAATATAAAATTATTTTACCTTAAAAATGGTAATATTATATAAAGACTATATAAAATCATTATAAATTTGAATAATTTTACAAATATATCAATAAATATTTTATAATGTGCATATTAGAGAGAAGTGAAATTCACCAATAATTTTAAACTTCAGGAAAAATCTTCATCTTTAAAATTTTCTATACAACCTCCCACAGATTTCAAAGCATGTTGTTTACCATTGACCAATGACCACCGTAAATTAATGAACCATACATACTATCCTGAAATCTCATTTTTTTATTGTTGCCTTACCTGAAATTTTAACCGTATCACAATTTCATTGCAGAACAACAACACGTTGTAAGTAGAATAACGTTGTACCAGTTCGCCCTTCTTCGCCATCTCCAACATCAAAGTCTGATAGATTATTCCCATTAGAAATGTAAATAAATAAAAAATTGAGACACAGAAAGATGGACAATGTATAGCACTATAACAATCACAATTTCAGCACAGAACAATGTTGTACCCAGTTCGCCATTCAATTCCCATTACATATGTAAACAAATAAAAAACCGAGACACAAAAAAAATGTATAGCACAATGTATTGGCTACAACCAACTGATCTGCATAGTACGCACTGCTTGGCCATTTAGCACAAAGCACTGGCTACAACCAACTGATCTGCACAATACGCATTGCTTGGCCATTCCAAATGTTACTACCACTGTAGTTTGCATTCCTAGATAGACACATGAGAGATGCTTGGCCATTCCAAAGGTTACTACCACTGTAGTTTGCATTCCAAGAGAGATGTTCGTATTTCATAGTGAGATGAAAGAGAGATGTGCAAGGTTTAGTGAGTTAGTTAGGTAGTTAGACGATGGATTTAATGGTCTAAAATATTTTAGTCATCTAACATTTGATCTATGGTGTATAAGGGTACAGAATGGCTCTATCAGAACTTGAAAAGAATTTTTGTAAACTTTGTATTTTTGTTGTTTGTGATTGAACAGGGAAAGATTCTTCCGCTTCAAGATTTAATTAAACCCACCCTTGTTTGTTTGTTTTTTCCGCTACAGATGATTAGAGAGCGCGCCTATGCACCTTGCTGCTCGAGGAGGCTCCTTGGATTCTGTGCGAGAATTGTTGGCTTGGGATGCTGATTGCATTCAGCGAGACTGTCTAGGGGAGAACTCCCTTAACTCTCTCCGAAGACATAATTTCATTCATCCTGTTTACTCAAACTTTATTATATGTTTAGTTTGTTATAGATTGGACTACTGTAATAAGAGATAAAAAGAGAGAATTTACCAAGAGATTTCCGTAGACCACTGATTAATGTGTTTTACTTGGCAGGCACATCCCATATGCTGTAGCCCTTAAGTACAAACACTCTGCGTGTGCAGCCTTATTGAATCCTAGTTCTGTAGAACAATTGGTTTGCCCTACCTTGGAAATTCAAAATTCAACTCAACTCATAGGCTAAGCTCAAGCTCTTGTTGGAAAAGGCGCTTATGGAGGCCAATCGAGCAAGGGAGAAAAACATTATGTTTGGTGCTGCCTCTTCAGTGTCTTTTTCCACTGATCAAGAAGATAACATTGAAGATAATATATATTATGTGCGTTCTTCCTTATAATCTCAAATCTCTATTGATTGGTTGGTACTTGGTAGAATTAAGACAGATATCAGGCTAAGACCAATGACCACTTGCACTTGACCGAAGCCTTTATGCAAGACCATTATTAATAACTTTTTATTTTTATTTTTAACTTAAAAATATATGATTTATTATGTGGATAGAGTGTGTAATTTGGAATAGATTATATAAATTAAATGGTTTATATATATTTATGGTTATTTAATATCAAAATATTTATTTTATTATCTTTAAAAAATAAAAAAATCATAAGAATTAACTAAATTATAATTTATTATTTAATATAAAAAATAATTATTATAATGATAAAAGAGTATATATATAATATTTAAAAATGTAAAGTTTTTTTAAGATTTTCATCGATCATATCAAAAAATCAGAGTATCCATTTCTTATTTTTCTTATTGTCATGGGCTTTCCTTTATAACTTAGTAAATTGAAATTGACTAAATATTTTGCAAAATTTCCCCAACAGTACCTTAAACCTACAAAACATAGAAAAAATGAAATCTTTGTTCGCCCCAAAGGGGCCTACCTCCATGTCGAAATTTTCCTCCTTTTCTTCCTGCTCTCTAAGGTCTACAACAATCTTGCCTTCAACTTTGTACCGTGCTTATGTTCACACATTCAAACTTGGTTCCAACGAGCCTTGTTCTTTCTCCTCATCTGGTTCCCAGTCCACTACCTGACCTCTTGTCTTCAACATTATTAACTCTGAATACATTCGTAGCATATGTCAATTTTTTCATGCACTGTTCTATTCTAAATTGTGCTCCATTGACTTTTCCTTATCAGCCTTCTCATTTTCCAGTTGTTCTAGACGCTTATCTAACATTTCATACATCCCAAGCAAATCCTTAAAAACCTTCTCCATCGCCTTCCTTCAACGCTTGAAATCTTTGGCTACATATATCTATTCCATGTCTACCAACGACCACTTACACAACAATGTTCTCCACTCTGCAAACAACCAGCTGAGCTTTGTCTCAAGTTGTGGTCTAGTATTTATTGCTTCCCCTTCCTCCCAAGTATAGGATCCTCCATCTACCACCATTAATTTCATCTGAGGGAGAGTTGTCACTTCTAATTCTTTGAGTGATTTAACGATCTTCAACAATGAGATACCTTATGAACATTTATGTGATTTGCTTCAATTAATTCCATCTCCCACATGTGTTGAACTTGAGAGAACTGTCAAGATTTTAATCTAGGTCACCTTCTCTTGCTATCATTCCAAGTGTTTATTCCACCATGCATGCAATGCAACAAGTGGTGGACAAGGTCAGCTTTGAACTATCTTCTCAACCTTTCATTCTTGTGACTTGGATTTCTAGTTGGTCGATTGCTTTGGTACCCATTAATTCTACTATCAGAGAATGTGGCTCATTCGAGTTCCAAGAGCTTTCATTTATTGAGTTGAGTTATGGTATCGGTGCAAATCTCCTTTCACCGTACTACAATATTATTACTCCTTGTTCTGGTTGTGTCTACTTCCATGTTATGGCATCTGAGGACATGAATAAAGTGGATTTTTTTAAATTATGCCGCCAACAATGCTATTCTCTGGATGATTGGAGACCCTAGGCGAATGTGTATTCCATTTGTTCTTCGGGGTTGTGTAATGTCCCTCATGCTCCTACAACCTTTGGATTGCCTTTGGAGGCTCCATCAAATTTGAGAATTGGAATGGATTGTTTGGATTTCCAGTCTCGGAATTCACTCTCCCCCAATCTTAGTCGGGTGAAGGTGGAGGTGTAGGGTTTCAACATGGAGCTAACAACATGATCATATAACTTACGAGATCCATTTTCCCTCTTCACGAGTCATATCTCCCCATTCCTTTGACTTTACACCTCTTTTCACCATATGGTCTGCACATAAGCATTGTGCTTTTATAGTGGCTCTGTGAGTGGACGATGATTTATCTTTAAAGGTCACCTTGTTCCTTTCCAACCAAATCATCCATGTTATGGCATATGAGGACATGAATAAAGTGGATTTTTTCAAATTATGCCGCCAACAATGCTATTCTCTGATGGAGACCCTAGGCGAATGTGTATTCCATTTGTTCTTCGGGGTTGTGTAATGTCCCTCATGCTCCTACAACCCTTGGATTGCCTTTGGAGGCTCCATCAAATTTGAGAATTGGAATGGATTGTTTGGATTGCCAGTCTCGGAATTCATTCTCCCCCAATCTTAGTCGGGTGAAGGTGGAGGTGTAGGGTTTCAACATGGAGCTAGCAACATGATCATATAACTTACGAGATCCATTTTCCCTCTTCACGAGTCATATCTCCCCATTCCTTTGACTTTACACTTCTTTTCACCATATGGTTTGCACATAAGCATTGTGCTTTTATAGTGGCTTTGTGAGTGGACGATGATTTATCTTTAAAGGTCACCTTGTTCCTTTCCAACCAAATCATCCATCATAAGAACTTTGGCATTGATATCCAAACTTGTTTCACTACCACTGATTTGATTTTGTTGTTGGGGGTGTTGCTTTTCCAAGTCTCAAACATCTTTGTCTAGTTACCTAGAATGATTTCTACATTAATGACTTTTTCGAAGGTCAATTTCCATACTAACATTGAGAATTGACAATAATGGAATGAGTGAGATATCGAATCCTCCTCTGATTTACATAGGATGCACCATGATGGACCTTGGATATTCCTCCTTCTCAAATTAACAGATGTGAGGATCTTTTTATGTGTTAGGAGCCAACAAAAAGAGTTGATTTTTGGTATGCCGTCATCTCTCTATATCATTTTCCATAGCCTCTTCTTTGGTGGATGGGGGAGAATTTGGATCGGCAACTTCTAGCCCTCTTTGGCTATGTACTACGTTGATTTTCATGGTTTCCACATTCTCAAATCAGATGAAACTTGTGAAATTGGTGCAAGTCCTTTTAAAAGAGTCATGATTTGATTCCATTGTCCAACCAATTGCGAGGGAAGATCTTGACACAACCACCTTGATCAAACCCCGACTGAGTCCCAAGATGAAATGTCTTTTATGTGTTTGATGCCTTTGATCTTCAACCATTCTACAGGGGTCCTCCCCTCTTCTTGTTCTAGTATCACTCAAGTTGTCACGGTCTTATCCTTCCATAAGCTAAATTCTTCCTCCATTTCCCCTAGTCTAACTCAAATTTTATATTATGACCGAGGAACCACTTTTTCATATGCACCATATTTTGGATCCTTTACCTTCCCATTTCAATTTCTCAGCGCTTAGGATCCTTCTTTAAGGAAATGTTTTTTGAGAAAGGCTTCCTTCCACCAAACAGAGGTGTATGATATCAAATTCCATACTATTTTGGAACCTAGAGCGAGATTCATATACATGAGGTCCTTAGTTCTTAATTGTTCAAAATGCAGCAAGAAAAGTCTCAATTTGATTTTCGCCTTAATTAAATTGAAGAAATTTGAAATTCCAAATTAACAAACAACCTGGAGGAGTTAACTGAGGTGACATAGCACTTGTGACTCAGTTAAGAACACTCAATTCAAGTTAATAAGTTGAGGTTCGGTTTACTTGTGTTGATTCCTAAGAAATAGGAGACTAGCTCAGTTAATTCGATTTAGGGACATTAAGTTTAGTTGTGTGCAGTGGGTTCCTAAAATTTAGGAGATTACGTTGAGTTAATTTCAGTTGTAGCAATTTAATTCAATTACATTGAGTTATTGTAATTTAAACTAGTTCTAATTGTTGGAGGAACTAGTGGAAGGTAAGTTGTTGAAGTGGAACTTCAACCACACTCAGTGATCACCTAGATAACTGATAAATAAACCTAAATTAGCTCATGCATGCAGAGAATTCGAGCTACCCAATTGAGGTTGGAGTTCAAGAGCAGTGTCATATTAGTTGTAAACTAGTTCAAGGTACATGCAGTTAGAGAATTGACATAAAGAAACTACACAATCCAATTGAGGAAAATTCCCATTAAGTAGGGGCCTGATTCCTCAAGGAACAATGCAAGGAAATAGGAGTGTGGAGGCTCAAAATTTTGGCTAAGAATTGGCCGAGGTCGGTCAGTCCAGCAAGGATAGAAGATACAGGTGCAGGTTGAGCTCAAGCTTGAGCAGAGCATATTGTATTCATCCAAATTCTTTGAATAATGCAATATAGATAGTAAGGGGTTTTGAGAAGTTTCTTTCCCCTAGATAAATATTTGTGTATGTGTATTGAATCTTGATGCATGTTAATGATTTGTTTTCTCGATCATGAATTTAATTTCGCAGATCAGTAGAGTAGCTTCTAGTCTTGTGATTTAGAAAATTTCATGAGAAGTTTACAATCTACACATTAATTTCTACATGGTATCAGAGTTTCAATCACAATAGAGAAGGTATTTCAAACTTTTTATTGTAGAAGGATCCAACTTGCAAGATCAATACTTCAGAGCTAGCAGGATGGCCTTCAATGGACTAAGGATCAAGTATGCTTCGAAAGGAACCACACATTTTTTGGCATGGAAGATTCGAATGGAGGCAGTATTGGATGATAATGGGCTGCTAGAATACATCAAGACAGATGTAGAAAAACCCCTAACATCTAATGCCCATGATCTTTCTCAGTGGAAGAAGGATGTGGCTAAAGCGAGGAGGATCATATTGGAGGGAGTTTGGGATCATATTGTCTCGAATATCCACGAGAAAGAGACTTCATTCACGATGTGAAAAACACTGACAGAGTTGTTTGAGAAAAACAGTAACCACAAGAAGTTGGCACTCAAGGACAAGCTTCAAAGTATTAAGATGAAAAAGAATGACACAATTCCATAGTACTTGAGCAGGTTTACACAATGTCGTGATGAACCTAGTTGGGTCATTATTAATATCCTTGAAGAAGATATGGTATCTCTAGCCCTCTTGGGCCTTCCCAAGAACTGGCATAGTTATCAAGATTCGGTAAATGGTAGAGAGAAACTACCAAGCTGGTAGAGGTTATGGTATGATCTAATATAGGAAGAAATAAGGCAAAACAATAGAGATGGGGCCTCATCCAAAGAAGAGGAAGATGAATTTTCATTAGTAAGCAAGGGACATAAGGATAAGGGGAAGAAGTCCCAAGGTGAGGCTCATTCTAGCCCAGAGGGAAAGCAGAAAGACTTTTCCAAAATCAAGTGCTTTCATTTTCATGAATTTAGGCACTGTGCCACAAAATGTCCACAGAAAAAGGAAAGTAAGGAGTCTGGAGTGGTAGCAACAGGTGAAGATTTGACTTCAAAGTTTGAGCTTGACTTGATCACTCTCATCGCATGCATGGAAAGCACAGTGATGGGGAGCATGTGGTACCTGGATAGTGGTGCCTCGTTCCACATGATGGGTAACAAAGAAATTTTCAGTGACTTGGAGAAGAAGTATCTTCAGATGCACATCAATTTGGGAGATGATGGAAGGTATAACACGACTAGCGTTGGTTCCGTTACTTTTTAGGGGTAGTCCCACTCCCCTCTTAGGCTCAAGGATGTGAAGTATGTACCAGGTCTAAAGAAGAATATAGTTTCCATCACAGTGTTGGAAGACCGTTGTTATGATGTGACATTCAGCAAAAGGAAGGCTTTCTTGAGATACATCACCACGAGACAGGTGAAGCAAATCAAGGTTCGAGTCAAGAACCTATATCCTATTGAGGTAGAAGATGCATGCAAAACATTGAGGAGAAAGGTAGAGACTAGATATTGGATGGTTGAGAGGGAGAATTCTAGACCGCTCAAGATGCAACCTTAGAAGAAGCCTCAGGAAGTCTTGGAATTGCTATAAATGGAGAAGTAGACATGAGGAAGAGTGGCGACATCCACTTAGGTAGAGACCTTCAATAGGGGAGAGTTAGAACCAAGTGGGTAAAGGAATCACATTAATTTTATACCTCTAGGAGTGAGGTTTGGCGATGTATATCCCTAGCCCTCGAATTGTAGATATTTAGACAAGGTCCATTAGGCTGTTTTCCTCATGCATCATTACCTTGATATGAGGTCCTATAAAATTTAGTAGCCAGAGGATCTTTGCCACTCTGATGCTTAGTAGTGAAAAGGATTTTTAAATGCAGAGCAGGAGGCTCAATAGCAGAGTCAGCAGAAGCACAATTTTCCCACTAGATAGTTGCATACATAGTTGATTCAATCTTTTTTTGGATGCTTCTCAATTGCAAGTGTTGCAAGAGAAGAGAAAATAGTGAAAGGTGTTTCATGTAGTACATTCCATAGATCCTGGATTAGGGTGGTTGATAAACCATTTCTTGTTGAGAGAGAGTGTTGAAAATGCAACAAGAAAAGTCTCAATTTTATTTTTGCCTTAATTAACTTGAGGAAATTCGAAATTCCATATCGGCACACAACTTGGAGGACTTAACTGAGGTGACATAACACTTGCCACTCAATTTTGTTGAAAATTCAACAAGATGATCGAGCTTAGTGAAAAGAAGTCGCCTTCACTAAGTGGGCCCACAGGCTATTTTTGGCGCGAAGTCTATTTTTAGACTATGTCTATTTTTAGACATATGGATCATGGTCTATGAGTTGCAGGATGCTATTTATGGATGATTGGCCATGTTGGTAAAAATAGATGGACCTCTATTTTTAGACATATGGGCGGAGTCTATTTTTAGACTGCCAGTCAAAAATAGAACAATCGAATATTATTAGCTCTTAATAATATTTGGGCTATAAACATTATCTTATCCTCTTGCAGCACTTCAGCTCGAGCTATGAATGTGGCACATGCAACTGCCAGAAGGAAATACGCTTTTCCTATGGGTTAGTTGAGCTATTGCATGATGGACTTTAGTTAGAACTCAAGTGATTGAGTTTGGTGAAGTTGATTGAGGAGTTGATGGAGTTGTGTTCAGTTTGACTTAGTTGAACTAGTTGTATTTAGTCTAACTAACAAATACACTAGTGATGAGTGGTGTGAATTAATTATTAATTAATTCACTAGTTATTAACTCATAAATCAACTGAAGAATACATCAGTTAACTCAATGCATGGACAGTTCAATGGAGACAAGTGTTAGAGGTGAGTGAAAGGGCAAGACAACTGTCAGTTATGACTATAGTTGTGCATGAGATTTGCACAATCAGTGGATTGAGATTTCCAATGAGGATTGTGTAGTACAACACAAGGGAAATACAAGTTTGGATCAACCATTCTCATCTATTCTCATGCAGGATTGCTTAGTGGAGGCAGGCAAGCAACAGAGGAGATTTGAACCTGTGATTGGTTCAGATCTGAGCTAGTTTGTGTGTAACAGGTGGAGATAGTATTGATTACTTGTGAGGGGTATTGTACTATGTCTTGTTACATGTTCTCAATCGATATAATATACATATAGTTGGGGGTTTTCAGATGTATGCTTTCCCCAGTACATACTGTGTTGATATGTGTGATTGATGTTTCAATGTGCGCATGCGATTGTTTCTTTAATTATGAAAATTGATGATCAACGTAGAGGAGGTTATGTATTATTCATGATTCTGCAAATAGTGTATAATCAGGATAATCTCTGTGAATAAGTGTCATATTATTCAAAATTTCTACATGGTATCAGAGGTGGTTGATTTGTAGAAAAAGTTCTACAAGATATCTAAGCGAGGATTGATCATCAGATCTATTATTCAGAAAGTGATTACATTTTATTTCTTCAGGTAGAGTCTGTAATCAGGCCAGGTAGCTTTTGGATTCATCCTTCTTTTGGAAGGTGAGATATCCAGTAAATGCCCATACAGTCAATCTATGTATGAAAAATACTTTGTTCTCATGAATTTTAGATCAAAAGCGGTTGAGTTTTGAGCTGGTGGAATTCGAATTTGCAGCAGTGTTTTCTTGGTGTCGAAGTTGAAATGTCTTTCAACAGATTGCGATTGGAGTATGCCCCTGAAGGCAGCTCGAATTATATTGCATGGAAAGACAAGATGGAGGCGGTGTTAGATGAGAGTGGGTTGAAGGAGTTCATAGATGTGAATGTTCCAAAACCTACTGATGTTGCTCACGTTGAGACTTGGCAAAAGAAGACAACAAAGTGTCGAAGGATTCTGTTGGAGGGCGTGAGGTATCACATTGTATCCAGCCTCCATGGAAAGGCTTCTCCATACTTGACGTGGAAAGCATTGACAGACTTATTCCAAAGCAAGAGCGACCAAAGGAAGTTGGCGCTCAAGGATAAACTCAGAAACATCAAAGCTGAGAAAGGAGACAGTATGCCCAAGTATCTCACGAAGTTCACCCAATGTCGGGATGAGCTGGGAAGTGTGGAGGTGACTGTCGATGATGAGGAATTGGTGAGCTTGGCTCTCCTTGGTCTTCCGAAGAGTTGGCATTCCTATCAGGACTCTGTCAATGGTCGAGAGAAATTTCCAGGATGGGAGAGACTTTGGTCAGATCTTGTGCAAGAGGAGATCAAGCGGAATACGAGGGACGGATCTTCATCAAAGGCATATGATGAAGAAAATTGCGCTTTGGCTTCCAAATCAAAGAAGGGGAAGAACAAGCAAGCTTCTCATTCCGGTGCGAAAGGCAAGAAGCAGGACATGTCCAAGGTGAAGTGCTTTCACTGTCACTAGCATGGACATTATGCCACAAATTGTCCGCAGAAGAAGAAAAATAGGCAAGCTGCTGGATCTGCAGTGGGAGAGGCCTTAGCCTCACAGTTTGAGCTGGATTTTTCACTGATCGCATGCTTGGTATCAAGTGTGATGGGATCAATATGGTTCTTGGACAGTGGTGCGTCTTTTCACATGATAGGAGATCAAGATTTGTTTTCTGATGTGGATGAGAAAGATCTTGGAGTGCACATCGAGATGGGCGATGATGGTAGATACAGTGCGATTGGTATCGGTACCATTTCCTTTGAGAGGGAGTCTGGTAAACCCTTCGTATTGAAGGAAGTGATGCATGTTCTAGGATTGAAGAAGAATCTTATCTTTGTGGTGATGTTAGAAGACAAGGGATATGATGTTGTCTTCAGCGAGGGAAAGGCTTTCCTGCGCAGTAAGACAACTGGAGAAACCTGGAAGATAGGGGTTCGAGTACGAACCTTTATCATTTGCATGTAGATGGCTGTGCAGCAATGGCATGCAAGGTAGAAGGAGTGGTGAGTTGGTATGATGGCGAGTTGTGGCACCGGAGATTGGGCCACCTTCACCATGGAGCTTTGAAGATATTGCAGTAGATTTCTATTGGGCTTCCTAAAGGCACTCTTGCGTAGTTAGATCAGTGCAAGGGGTGTACTTTGGGAAAATTTGTGAAAGCCACCTTTTAGGAGATGGATAGTCGCACCATGACGATCCTTGAGAGAATTCACACAGACATGTGTGGACCTTTCTCAGTAGCTTCGACAACAAAGCACAGGTACTATGTGATCTTTGTTGATGATTTCTCTCGAAAGTGCTGGATCTTCTTCATGCAGAAGAAGAGCGAGACATACTCAAAGTTCTGTGAGTTCAAAGCACTGGTCGAGAAGGAATCAGGGAAGAAGGTGAAGGCTCTTGGGAGGGACAATGGTGGTGAATTCATCTCTGGTGAGTTCAGGGACTTATGCAACGCATAAGGGATTCGAAGAGAGCTCATAGCTCCCCATAACCCACAGCAGAACAGAGTTACTGAGCTGAAGAACAGAATGATCGTGGGTGTTGCACAGGCGATGTTGCATGATCATGGCCTACCCCTTCACTTGTGGGCGGAGGCATGCAATACTACAGTATATGTGCAGAACCGTTGTCCTCACAAGATACTTGGCATGAGTACACCCGAGGAGGCTTATTCTGGTAAGAGGCCTGATATTTCCCATTTGAGGATTTTTGGTTCTCCTGTTTACATGCATGTGACGAAGGATGCCAGGAAGAAGTTGGAGCCGACCGCGGAGGTTGGGATATTTGTGGGGTACACTGATACACTCCACAACTATCGTGTGTATTTTCCAGACAGTCGCAAGATTGCTGTGCAACGAGATATCAAATTTCAGGAGGAGAAAGCCATGAAGTGTTCGCTTGAGAGGGAGCCACACTTGCATGCAGATGAGCAGCTATTAGTTCATAAGGATGAGTTTCAGGATGTGGATCAGCGACAAGATGAAGTTCATGGAGTGCAAGAGACCACTCATGCAATGCCAACCATCAGAGGGCGAAAGCGCACTACAGAAGCTGAGCGACTGGCTCAAGATGCAGAGAAGGTTGTAGGACCAGCTACAACACAGCGCAGATAGAGACAGTCACCTGATCGGTACACTGGATACATGGCTCTTGTGAGCAAATGTGTCGTGACTGAGCCATCCTCTTTCGACGAAGCTGTGGAGGATCCCGCATGGGTAGATGCCACGGTGGAAGAGTATGATTCGATTGTCAGAAACAGTGCATGGGAGATTGTCCCAAGACCGGAGGGGAAATCAGTGGTGGGTTCGAGATGGATCTACAAAGTGAAGCAGGCAGTTGATGGGAGTGTGGAGAAGTATAAGGCAAGATTTGTTGCCCGAGGCTTCTCACAGATATAGGGGATCAATTATGAGGAGACCTTTGCACCTGTCGCAAGGTATTCTTCCATACGGACAATTCTTGCTCTCTCAACACAAAATGGGGTGGCACATTCATTAGATGGATGTGAAGACTGTGTTCCTCAATGGAGCCATTGAGGAGGAGGTGTACATAGAGTAGCCCAAAGGTTTCGAGATCTTTAGCAGCGAGTCGCATGTGTGCAGGCTCAAGAGAGCGTTGTATGGGTTGAAACAAGCACCTCGTGCTCGGTACACATGGATAGATAGTTATTTCACCAGACTTGGATTCTCCAAGAGTGAGGCGGATCCTAACCTATACTAGATTGTGGTGGAGGGTAAGTTGCTTATCACTACACTTTATGTAGATGATTTGATTTTAACGGGAGATGAGCTGTTGATACTTTCATGCAAGGAGGATCTTGCTAGAGAGTTTGAGATGAAGGACTTGGGCCTCCTTCATTATTTCCTGGGATTGGAAATTTAGCAGCGCAGTGATGGACTATTTGTTTCTCAGGGTAAGTATGCCTGGGAGATACTGGAGAAGTTCAACATGCATGGCTGCAAGCTTGTTGATACTCCTCTTCTTAGAGGTTGGAGGAAGGAGGATGCTAATTTCAGTGGAGGTTAGGGATGCCACTGTTATCGACAGTTGGTGGGGTCACTTATGTATCTGGTCAATACACGCCCGATATATGCTATGTTGTTTAAACCAACTTTCACAAGCTATGGTTAAGCCAACCAAGCTCTTCTGGAAGGCAGGCAAGCATGTATTGCATTATCTCAGAGGCACATCGGGATATGGATTGTGGTACAGACAGGAGGATGAGGTGAAGCTATGTGGCTTCACGGATGCAAATTGGGCAGGAAGCCCAACGGACGACATCAGGTACCATCATATCAGAGATTGTGTGCAGCGGAGAATCATGTTACTTTTACATATTCCCACGGAGGATCGGGATGCTGATATCTTGACGAAGGCGCCCACCAGGAGCAAATTCGAACACCACAAAGGTAGGATAGGGGTTGCAGATAATCCATATCTTGTTGAGAGGAAGTGTTGAAAATGCAACAAGATGATGGAGCTTAGTGAAAAGAAGTCGCCTTCACTAAGTGGGTCCGCAGGCTATTTTTGGCGCAAAGTCTACTTTTAGACTATGTATATTTTTAGACATGTGGATCATGGTCTATGAGTTGCAGAATGCTATTTATGGATGATTGGTCATGTTGGTAAAAAATATATGGACCTCTATTTTTAGACATATGGGCGGAGTCTATTTTTAGGCTGCCAGTCTAATAATAGAATAGTTGAATATTATTAGCTCTTAATAATATTTGGACTATAAACATTATCTTATCCTCTTGCAGCACTTCAGTTCGAGCTACGGATGTGGCACATGCAACTGCCAGAAGGAAATATGCTTTTCTTATGGGTTAGTTGAGCTATTGCATGATGGACTTCAGTTAGAACTCAAGTGATTGAGTTTGGTGGAGTTGAATGAGGAGTTGATGGAGTTGTGTTCAGTTTGACTTAGTTGAACTAGTTGTATTTAGTCTAACTAACAAATACACTAGTGATGAGTGGTGTGAATTAATTATTAATTAATTCACTAATTATTAACTCATAAATCAATTGAAGAATACATGAGTTAACTCAGTGCATGGACAGTTCAGTGGAGACAAGTGTTAGAGGTGAGTGAAAGGGCAAGACAGCTGTCAGTTGTGACTATATTTGTGCATGAGATTTGCATAATCAGTTGATTGAGATTGCCAATGAGGATTGCGTAGTGCAACACAAGGGAAATACGAGTTTGGATCAGCCATTCTCATCTATTCTCATGCAAGATTGCGCAGTGGAGGCAGGCAAGCAACATAGGAGATTTGAACCTGTGATTGATTCAGATCTGAGCTAGTTTGTGTGTAACAGGTGGAGATAGTACTGAGTACTTGCGAGGAGTATTGTACTATGTATTCTTACATGTTCTCAATTAATATAATATACAGATAGTTGGGGGTTTTCAGCTGTATGCTTTCCCCAGTACATACTGTGTTGATATGTGTGATTGATGTTTCAATGTGCGCATGTGATTGTTTCTTTAATTCTGCAAATTGATGATCAACATAGAGGAGGTTATGTATTATGCATGATTCCGCAAATAGTGTATAATCGGGATAATCTTTGTGAATAAGTGTCATATTATTCAAAATTTCTACACACCTTACTCTGCTAGCTTGCCCTTTGAACACTCCCTTTGGTGAGTTAATTCTAGTCCTGCTACCCTTCTTTGACTCCATAGCCCAATGGTCCAAAGACATCATTCTATCCATCTGTTTTAAGGATTCCACCATCCAACCTTCAATACAAATAAAAACCCCCTAAACCTTCAGAACTAGCCTAAAATCCTAGCAAACAAAGCTAAATCATATAGAGAGAGCCCTCTCTGAGCCATAGGTTGGCTAGAGCCTATGTTTAAAAGTTGGTTTGTGGTTACCTCAGTCCTTTCCTTCTTCTAAAAACTTCTAGGGAAAAGTTCTGAGTGATAACAAGTGGCATGAATTTCCATCTATAACTTGAAGGGGAAAGAAAATTTATGGTGGGAACAAGTCAAGGAAGTAAAACATATGGATGAAAAGAAGATTTAACGTAAGAAGTTTAAAAGGTACTTCCAAAGGAAGTACTTGTATGAATAATACTATGAGAGAAAAATGCAAGAGTTTTTTAAACTCAAATTAGGGAACATGACCATGGAGGAATATGGTTGAAAATTCAGTAAATTATCGAGGTATGTGGATTTTATCATAGATGAAAAGCTGGAGATATAGAGATATGTGAGTGGATTACCACCATTCTATGGTGACAAGATTAAATTTGATGAAACAAAGACTTTGGATGAAACTATGAGGAAGGTTGAGTATCTTTATGAGTATGGCAGAAATAAGCCAACTTTCTGAAGGTCTTGGGATGACAAGAAAAGAAGCAAGGTGGAACAAAGGAAGAAAGGGTTCAAACCTTCAATCTTCAAGAACAATTCTCACGCAAATTAGCAAACTCATTCAGCCCATAGTGAACCAAAGGGGGATAATTTCTTGAATAAGAGACCAAAATTTCAACCCATTAGTTATTGGGGTTGTAGAGAAGAGCACCAATATAAGGATTACCCACACAAAGAAGAAAAAACAAAGACTATATATCGTATCCAAAGAGTTTATATAGTAGAGGATGTGGGTAAAAGCATGCCCAAGATCTATGCAACATTGGACAATAGGCAAGCCGAACACCAGGCACACCTGGTTGAAATGGAAGGTAAGTTAAATAATTAGCCCATTGCCATTTTAATTGATTATGGAGCTAGCCATAATTATCTTTATCCTAAGTTGGTTGAAAAGTTTAAATTGAATAAACCCAAGCATAACTTGACTTAGTTAGTCCAATTAGCTACAAGAGCTAAAATAATAATAATTGAACTCGTAAAGGAAAGTCCCATCAATATAAATGGGCTAGATGCAAATGCCAATTTAAACATAATATCACTAGGATCATATGGTTGCCTAATTGGCATGGATTGGCTAGAAAAGCATCATGCATTACTATATTGTTACAACAAAACATTCAATTGCCTCGATGAAGAAGGGAAACAAAGGCAAGTGGAGGGAATACCAAGGCTAATTTCTGCTAAGGAAATATCGGTGATGCAATTGAAGAAAAGTTTTAAAAAAGGGTGCCAAATTCATGTAGCTCACATGGAGGAGATAATTGAGGTTCATGCACCAAGTCTGAGGGGCCACCCAATACTTAAGGAATTCAAAGATGTGTTTAACGAAATTCCAGGATTCTCGCCTAAAATAGACATTGACTTCTCCATAGACTTGGTACCTGGAGTTGCATCAGTGTCCAAAACACCATACAAGATGAGCACATTATAATTGAAAGAGCTACAAATGTAGGTAGAAGAACTCTTAAGGAAAGGGTGCATATGCCTAAGTGTATCACCGTGGGGTGACCCGATGAACAAGGTCATGATGAAGAATAAGTAACCATTGCCTAGAATATATGATTTATTTGACCATCTCAAGGGGCTTGTGTATTTTCTAAAATTGATCTAAAGTCAAGGTATCATCATATAAGGATTAAGGAAGGGGACATTAGTAAGATAACATTTAAAACTCAATATGGGCATTATGTATTTGTAGTGATAATATTTGGGTTATCCAATGCACCTTGTGTTTTTATGTGCCTCGTGAACGATATCTTTTGGAATTATTTGGATAAGTTTGTTAGTATGTTTTTGGATGATATCCTCGTAGACTCCAAATATGAGGAAGAACATGAATAACATTTAAGGATGGTGATACAAGGACTCAGAGAGCATCAATCATATGCCAAGTTTAGTAAGTGCTCATTTTATCAAAGAAAAAATCATTATTTGGATCATACTATTTCAGATAGATTCAACAAATATTAAAGCAACTAAAGAGTGGCCAACACCCAAAAATGCGATAGAAGTGAGGTCTTTCATGGGTTTAGCAAGTTATTACAAAAGATTAATTGGAGGGTTCTCGAGGATAGACCACCCTCTTACTTCCTTGCAAAGGAAATGTGAAAATCTTGACTAGTCTCATGAATGTGAAGAGACCTTTCAACTTTTAAAGAGGTTGTTAACAAGTGCACCTACATTGAAGATAACTGACCAAGATGAAAACATTCTTGTGTGCATAGATGCACGTAAAGGAGGATTGGGACGAGTTCTCATGTATAATGGGCATGTGACATGTTACGAGTCTAGGAAGCTCAAGGAGCATGAAAATAATTATGCCACTCATGATTTGGAGTTGGCAATGATTATACATGCCATAAGGATACATAGACATTACCTCATGGGAAAGAGGTTTGAGTTAAGAACTGAATACAGTTGGTTAATGCATTTGTTTGTACAACCACATTTTAATGTCAGACAAATAAGATAGCTAGAAATTTTGGTTGATTATGACTTTGAAATTAAGCACATAGAGGGTAAAGAAAATAAAGTGGTTGATGTGCTCAGCAGGAGGGTGCATGCTACAACCATAAGCACATGCAAATTTGATTTAAAAAACAGAATTTCAGAGGCTAGGAATTCAAATCAACAATACATGGTAATAAAAAGTAGGCTACTACAAGGCAAAGTACAACCTAAATACATGGATCATGAAATGAAAGAAGATGGAGTTCTTTTATATAAGGGCAGAATCTATGAGTTGAATCCCCAAGGGTTGAAAAATTTGATTTTGAGTGAGATGTACATGGTGCCTTATGTTTGGCACCCAAGTACTAAAAGACAATCTCAGCACTATTCACCTGTTGTGAAGAAAAAGATGGTTGATCATATGGCCAGGTGCTTGGAATGCTAAAAGGTTAAAACTGAGCATAGGCACCCAAAGGGAGTTCTACAATCAATACTCATTCCCGAGTGGAAATGGGAATTTGTTTCCATGGATTTCATTACAAATCTGCCCAGAATAGTTAACCAACATGATTCCATCATGGTTGTGGTCGATAAAATCAACAAGACTACTCAAAATCACTAAGAATTCTCACTTCATTCCATCAAAGTTAACACACAAGGCAACCAATGTTGTCGAGATTTACACAAGGGAAATTTCAGAGCTGCATGGTGTGCCCAAGGAAATTATTTCAGACAAAGATCCCAAGTATACGTCCAAATTATGGATAGAATTATTAAAGGGATTTGGGACTGGTTTAAATTTTACTATAGCCTACCATCCAGAATCATATGGCCACATGAAAATAGTTAATCAGGTTATTGAAGACATGTTAAGGATGTATGTGATGGACAAACCATCAAAATGGGAAGAATATTTGCACTTGGTGGAGTTTGCTTATAATAACAGGTACCAAGCATATTTGAAGATGAGTCCGTTTGAAGCCTTCTTTGGCAGGAAATGCAACACAATAGTGAGTTGGGATGGTCCAATTGACAAGGCCATTGTTGGTGCAGATTTGTTCAAGGAAATGGAAAAGCAAGTAGCAAAAATTAAATAGAATTTGAAGGTTTCCCATGATAGATAGTAAAGTTATGCAAACAAGAACATGTCAAATAGGGAATTCAAAATTGCCGATCATGTTCTTGAGGGTGAAGGCAAGGAAAAGTTCTTTGAAATTGGGTAGTTGTGCAAAGTTGACAATGGGATATTATGCACCGTTTTAGATATTGGAAAAGATTGGTCTCGTTGCATATTGGATTACATTACCAACATCCATGCACATTCATAATATCTTTCATGTTTCATTGCTTAAAAAATATGTTCTCGATGCTAACTATGTGAGTGATTAAAACATGATTCAGGTGGAGACCGAGGGGGATTTTCAAATCCAACCAGTGCGGATCTTGGACAAGAAAATCAACGTTCTCTGGAATCGAGTCATCGCCTTGGTAAAGGTGCAGTGGGCCCATTTTGTCCCGAAGATACTACATTGGAGCATAAGGATGTGATGAGTGAGGAATATCCTCATCTTTTTAGATAAACTTGTTGCCATTATGCCCAGTTTGTTGGCCTTGATGTCAACCTAGATCGTGACCTTGTCAGATTATGTCAACCTGGATATTGTGATGACACTATTGATAAATGGAAGTAAAATGGATGTACATAGCTAAGTTATGACTTATGATGACATCTTGATGCTTGCAGAAGAGAGTGAACATGTTCTGAGATGATTACATAGGAGCTACAAGAGGTTGGACAGGGTTTAGAGAAGTTGCAAAAGTTTGGACATGGTTGGAGAAGCTTAACTATGAAGTTTTGAGCATAAATTAGGGTAACACAGGTTCCTAAGCAACAACCAGGGTTATAACGTGCCTCACAGAGTAGAAACCCGAGTTATAACGCACTTCTTGAATGGATAGGGTGAGTTTCTCCCTACAAGTGAGGAAAAACAAAACAAAAAACCTTGGGGCAGAACCATAGAATCACCGAAGGTATTCATGTGTGGAAGGTTGTGCAACGTCTCTTTGATCCCCTCAAATATTACCATCAACAAATCCTTGGGTTTACCCATGGTAATCATAAGGAAAATAAGCTATAAAAGGGGAAGGAGTTCTATCAACTATGTGTGCATTGTTCATGAGTTATTGTTTGTAATAGGTGATTTCACTAGGGCACAAGGAGGAGGCTCAATGGGAGATCTAAAGGAAATCTAAACACACACTGAATGGAAGGTTTGCATAAGTATTGTGTTAAGTAAGAGGAAATGAGTTTTATATTGTTGTGTAGTAGAAGTGGGTTCATTGTGACAAAGACTTGTGCCTGATACAATAATGCATATATACATATATTGTTAATCTCGTTTGCTTGAGCAATTATTGTGGTATTGAGCACTTATTTTGACAGAGGTATGACGTATCTACTTGTACAATGCATATATGAAATTAACAGAGACCTGAGTTATTAATCAATTGACAAATATCTGGTGTATGGATACCTTGCTCTCCTTTTTGCAGAGTTTTCTAAAGCATATGCATGTGTCTCACAAAGTTTTGATGCAGAGGCTATAAGCTGGTGATTTGCATATAGAAACAGAGCTAGACCAATTCTCATAACTCTGACATATTTGTGCTGCAGGGATTTATACATGTTGTTGAGTATTCAACATACAGATTTATGTTGTTGAATTGTTGTTGTGGGGGTTTGATGAGTATGTTTACATATCTTGTTGCTTAATGAAGTAAGTGTGCCCGAGCAAAGTTGTTGTACTTGAAGATTAGTTTCAGAGTTTGTATGTAGGATTGATGACAAAATTTGAGATTTTTATGCTTGATGAACTGAGAATTGTGCTTTCCCTACTTGACATAGTATTGTGTATGCAGTGACATAAGCTTATTTATGAATTTAATGTCGCTGATTGTCTTGATTGATCTTCATATATTGATGATCTTGTATCGAAGGGTCTGCAGTGAAAGAGGTTTGACTTTGTTTACATGTTGAGACATTCATGTATCGATGCTTTAGCCATAAGTGTTTTGTGACATAAGTGTTTGGTAGTAGTTGCTTGTTACGTCTTACAAAGATCAATTTCTTACTCACCAAGCATAGAGGTTTTGCTTGACAAAGATTTGTTTCCAAAGATTGTTTATAAACACCTTGTTTTTAATTGTATGCACTATAGATTTCCATATGATAGAACACAAGGTTTGTTGCTTGAGGGGATTATTATGATAGAATTTTGGTATGCTTGTATGTATCTTGCAATGTTGGACGATGGTTCTTTGCCTTGATTAATGAATAGAATGGGTAGTGAAGTTTTCAGCAATTGAGCATCGTCATGCTTGAGTTTCAGTGACAAATATTCATGTTCATATATTGGTTATGCCACTATGTAGGGGCATTTGTGTTTATCACATGTCTTGTTATGATTGAGTTGTTGTGATTAAGAATGAGATCAATGTACTAATGATAATATTGAGTTAATGACATAGTTATGAGAGATCCAAGATAACAGTCGTGTTTCGCATACAAATATTGTATTTGCTGCAAAAAAAGTTTTGTGTGGTTTTTCTACTTGATGAGTATGTTGATGGTAGATGAGATTTGCTTTGCGCATAATGTATGACTTGGCATTTGGCATTTGATGAACTAGAGTTTGATGATATATTTTTTATCAGAGATTTATTGCATAAAGTTTGGGCTTGATGATTTATTGAGCATATTTATCTGTTGATCAATGATTTATTACAGAGAGATTTTGGTATTCAGTTATTCAGATTGAGCATACTAGTGTATGTGGGTCCAATTTGAAAATGGGATGAAACATAGTTTGCATGATTTGTGTTTGAGTTAAGTGGAACCAATGTGAAAGATTTTGAAACGTGGTCCACAAAGGGATTGAGGGTTGGAGCCTCCAGTGAGGGAGTGGTAGCTTCCTTTCGGTGGTGGTCGACGAATATGCTTACCAATGCGTGGGCTCCTACGTGTTGGAGGCTACCACCTCCTCTTGTTTCTCTAACTTCTTTCCAACGGTGGCCGATAAATTTGATGAGGGAGTAGTAGCTTCCTTTTAGTGGTAGATGGAGAAATAAGACGAGGTGTTAGCCTCCAACATGTAGGAGTTTGCACATTAGTAAGAGTCAGCGCCAATGCAATATGTAATAAGAATTTTTCTTTGCAATAAGCAGAAGATAAAGACAACAATAACAATGGTTTTTCCCAATTGGGTTTTCCACCTAATATCCGGTGTCCTACTGTGTTTATGTGTTGAATTATTATGGTTCATATGCCTTAAGATTAAATGTTGCTCATGGTTTATTACTCTTGTTTAGATTTATTGCATAATGTGTTGTGAATTAAATGATAATTTAACTAACATGGCAAAAGAAAGTAAAATTATTAATTGCACAAAACACTGATCATCCCCACTCTCAGTATTTTAATAAAACTGTGCGTATATATGTACTAAGGACAATGCTTAAATAAGGGGGAGGGTAATGTAACACCCTTGCTTGACCCTTGGAATGCAAATAACATGTATATGTAAAACTAGGCTGGTGAGTTGAGACACACTAAATAGGCTGGTGAGTCGATAATATATTTTGAGGGTCGTTGTGCCTAGGTGCATGTGTGTAAATATGTTATGGCAGTCGTTGTGCCCATGCACATGAGTGTTTTGTGGTTGGGGTTGGTATGCCCATGTGCACATGTTTTATATTTTGAGGCTAGAAGGCTTAGTAATGCAATTATGACAACACATGCATATTAATAAAGTATAATGACTGCAAACCGAAAAGGCGTAAAAAGAGTATGGGGGGTTGAGATTCCATAGATGAGTAAAAGAGGCACATGTGATTTAATAATAATAAAAATACAGTTGCATATAACCAAGGCCATTAAGTGGCTTGGGGAGTGCCAAGTGGCATAAAAAAGGCATGCATATAAAAGAGCATGTGTTAGCATTGTGAATGGAACGATTCTCACACTGTAAAGATGATCCTTGATCATCCATTCTAGCAAACAACCATGGAAGCATGGATGTCGTCATGGAAATGAAAGCTTGAAAGGATACTCGGAAGACCAGTGAAGTTTGTGGAACTCTTGAAAGTTGCATCACTATTGGTTGGAGGTTGTCGGGTTTGGCACCTTGGTTGTGTGAGGGTCTGGAATGGTACTTGAAAGGCTCGTGAGGGCAATGGAACTCCTGGAAGTTGCAAGACTGTTGGTTGGAGGTTGTCATGTTTGGTACCTTGCTCATGTGAGGGTCTAGAAGGGTACCTGGAAGACCCGTGAGAGCAATGGAACTCTTGGAAGCTGCAGGGATTTGGAACATTTAGTTTGGTTGAGTAAAATGCCCTGCAAGGTGGTGACACAACTCAAGGGACTACAGGTGCATGCTATTGGGAAATGTGAGTTTGTTGGTTGGAGGGTTTGGTACTTTGGCCAATTATTGGTATTGAGCATGTACCAGGTTTTGGGCAAGCTGATGCCACATAGAGTCAAAGCCCCAGCTGGGGGGGTGACCTACTGTTGAAAGAAAATGAATCGTGTGGTCCATTGTAGGGTGGAACGTCAAAGGCTTGTAATATAACTTGTGAGTATTTGTTTTTTGCTCCAAATAATTCATATATTGTTGTGAAATACATATAAATCTTAATTTAAATACATTTGTGCCTATGCATTGCGCATTAGCATTTTTTTAACTATGTTGTTCACGGACCTCAAAGATTGGTGATTTCTATGTCCACGAAACGTTTTACGCAGATCCACCTAAAGAGATCACTTTCTGTCGGCTCAACCACGAAGCTTGACCCCAAGAGTGTCGATAAAATTGAACCCATGACCTCTCAATAATATCAAAAGTACTTTAACAATAGGAACTTGACCAATTAAGCTAACCCTCAAAACTAACATGCATTTAATTATGTATGACAACATGCCATAATTCCAAGAATAAAAAGGGAATTTCCAGACACAAGTTACCAAGAATATAACTAGCACAAAATTGACCCTCAACTAGAGGCTTGAATAAGCCGACAATGAATAAGAGTATGTTACACGAAAATACATTCTCTCTTAATGATTTTCAAGTATGTCACACAAAAACCACCACTAACTAAACAATGATTTTCAAGTATGTCACACAAAAACCACCACTAACTAAACAGTGATTTTCAAGTATGTCACACAAAAACCACCACTAACTAAACAGTACCTCGTTGCAATACGAACCCTTAAAAGGACCCAACGAATTTTCTCTCTGTTGCGTATTCATTTCTATCTGTTCCGTATTCATTTCTATCTGCACGAAGGACCGGTGCATTCATTCAATCGACAAAGCATTCATTCGATCGACAAAGCAAGCTAGTGCGATTTTTCATCCGTCCAGAGGTGGGGGATGGTTTGGGCAGGGGAGAGGTTCCGCCCGTCCCGCCCGCTCTCACAGAGGGATACCTGCAAAGCGGGGCTAATCATCCCTTCCCGCGCAGCCATTCCGAATGGTGACTGACGCCTAGGTTAGTAAGTGCAGTATCGATGCAGGAAGCTTATATAAACGGGATTGCTTCCCACAACTGTCGTTTAAGGCGATTGACCATACAAAGTTAGATGCAGCTCGGCTCTGACACCAATAATATCACTAAGCATTTATTTTAAAAGAAATGCGTGAAATGAAACAGTTTAAAAACTGAGGGGATGATATGCAAGAATATAAATTATTTTTTAAAAGGAATTTTTAACTGATCTAATCTCAGAAGGTCTGCGGACAAATTGTGCGGTGGAAGCCTAGTCTTATTGGCTGTTAAAAACTCTGAATATGTGAATTGAAGGTTGGAAGAAAAATGCCTCAGAAGTCAAGAAAATCCGTATCCTCAGCAGCAGGCACTGCCTCTGACAAAACGCCCAGAGGAGCAGCAGGCAATGGCTGTGAAAAAACGCCGGGAGGATCAGCTGGCAAAGGAGTACGTACCCCTCTGGCAGGGAGCGGTAGCAACGAAAGGTATGCCGGAGGCCATAATAAAGAAGAAGAAACCATTAGGAGGGATGCCCTACATAAAGTGAGCATTAAATACCCGGCCTTCATATCAAGGGACGCGTTCGAGGGCTCTCTAGTGGACGTGGAAGCTAAGGAGAAGCCAACAGGTGCAGGGACAGGGGCAACTCTATGGATGTCAGAGTCAGCCATGTTTGCTCATTCTTTTTCTCCCGGCATAGCAGTGGCGGCAAGTTCTTGCGCTTTCCATAGTTCTGGTTTCGTTGTTTTGTGTATACCTTTATCTGCGCCTTAGGAAGATTATTTTGAATATTTCCATTCCATTGTAAGCTGAAGTATGGATCAGAGGTTTGCATTTTCATTATTGATGCTGGGCGAGGGTCCTTATACGCATAAAATGTTTACTTCGACAACAGTCTACTTAAGAAACTAGTGAGTTTGCCTGTTTACACTGTTGTGCACAAACACGAAATTAACAGGCTAGGTCAGAGGAGCAAACTAAACAGTTATTACCATCTTTATTATGGTGGTTTAATTTAAATATACTTATTAAATTGAAAAAACATAAAGCACAAAGGATAATAAAGTTCACTGGGGAGATTCATGTGGTATGCCTCACCTTTATAGCATGTCAAATATTGATCAAGCTAGGTGCAAGTCCCAGGGAATTGGGTAGAATAAATACTCCTGAAAGAGGGATAAGCCAAAGGAAGTTCGTGTTATGTGGAGTAGTTCCGTAGGGCTTAGGTACCAGATATGGGAAATGGACAATGGGAGATTTCATATATACATTGTATACTTAGGATCACAGAAGCCTCAACTCAACAATTTTGTATACAATTTTGTGTACCTATAAGATCATACACATACCAACATATTCATCATTAGGGTTTATCTATAATACAAAAATATAAAAAGATAATCATATGTAACAATGCCTTTTGCTTATAATCATAGGGCATATCCATTTTCAAATGAGGAAAGTTGCAAAATGAAGATAATCGTTAATAATTATAATAAAAAAATGTCAATGTTCATCTATCATTTAAAAAAAACCAAAATTAGGGAAATTTATATTATGAGAGGCTGCAGTGAAGTTGAACAGCAAGGATTACATAGAGATATCTACCATAGTTTCTTCAGTAAGCTAGGCAGGCAGAATATGTCAAAAAATAAGATTTACATAAATTTGCAATTATAGCCTTCCAATATTTCCTGCAGGTATAGATTCTTAAGAAGACGCCTAAAATTCCTATCAATTTAGAGAGGATAAAGACCAATGAAAAATGTCGTGGCCGTTGGCTTCATCCTGTCCAATGTTAGAGAGATGAAAATCTTGGTTACCTAGATCCATATTTCCCATCATTTAGTGGACAATAACTTCCTCCTCGAGACCTTGTTGGACTGAATTTACTGGCATTCCATGGTTGGATTAACAGAGTGAGATCTTTTGTTGAGGTTACTGACCATATTCCTTAGCATGGAGCATTTTGCCTCCAAAACATAAAATTTGTTGCTTGTGTTGAAATAGGGTATTCATGATCATTTCATTGTGGGAGGTACATTGGTGCTTATCTTTGTGGACTTTAAGTGTTCATTGAAAAGAGTGAAGTTATGTTGCTGTTGATGGAATTCTTGTGCTTTCTGAATACTCTACAGGTTTCCTGAGCTTCTTAATAGTCCATGAATGAGGGAGGAAAACCACATAAAGAAAAATCACACCATGAAGTAATTGAAATTTTGTAATAACCATAAAAATACCATACAAATTTCGAATTTCCAAAGCAGAGAGATTACAATAAATGGAGCATCCATTGAATTCTTTTTCTCCATACAGAGGCTTCAATACACAAACCAAAAATAGAAGTGTCATGTCCCTTCCTAAATTAATTTGGAACAAGACTAATTATTGCATTTTGGCCAATTTTGGAGATAGTGGGGCCCATTTTATTTTATTAGGAGATTAGACTTAAGAGAAGTTATTTTGTTGTGGTTAAGTTCTACGTGGGGGCCACCCACACTAGGGAAGACACACTCCCTAGCTCGAATTGCTTGGAGAGGAAAAGTCGATGGTTAAGTGAGGGCCCACGATGGAGGGAAAAATTGGAGGGAAAAGTGCTCCACGAAATCTATATAAGGAAGGCAGCTCTCCTCATTTCATCATCTTTGGCATATCGAATTTCTCTTTGGTTGCTCGAGCTGCTTAGTTGAGTCACTTGTTGTTTAGCAAGAGTTCTTCAAGTGAAGAGCTCACCCTTTCTTCGGGGGACTTCGAGTGCCACTCTAGAGAGGTTTATCTTCATACTTCCGTAGGAGGATTTCATTGTGGTTTCTAGTAGTTGCATCCATCTCCAGGGGGTGCATATTTCTGCAGGACGCAGCGGAGGGAGGCCGAGTTTGTTTGTGGCATCTTGTGGAGGAGTTTTGGTTCATTCCATTCAGTGCGACTTTTGCACTTCTTGGGCCAGCGGAGTGGCAACATTTTGTGCTCACATGGGAGGTGGAGTCTCAACCATTGAGGCTGATCCTTGTCGGGAGAGATAAGGAAAGCATTAGTGAAGGTGATTGTTACTTTTCCAGAGTTTTTGAGGAGAATTTTGCTGGTGTATTTGTAGATAATGTGCTTCAATAGTTTTGGAGGGTGTAGGGCCTTTGGGAGTCGATTTTAGAAGGTCAAAATCCGAACAAACCATTTTTGGGTTTTTTCTAGGTTTTGTGAGAGAAGTTTGTGGTTAAAATTTCAGAATTTCCAGGTGATATTCGGTTATGAAATCCTCATTCTTATAACAGGGCATATTGCTAGTAGCTGAGGAATTTGCACCATTTTATGGATTCGACTTTGGCTTGGAGATATGCCAAACCCTTTCTGGGTTTTGGACAAGGACCCCAGATTAGTTTCAGCATTTTCTGAGCACCAGAGACGGGGTTTCTTGCAGTTCCTTTCTAGCCAATAGTGTAGTTTCTGGAGACAACACAAAGCATTAGAGGAGTAGTGATTTCCAGCTTTGAGATTATTGTTTTATCACCTGGGTCCTGTCAAGCTTGCCCTTGAGGCAAACCCACGTGCATTTCTACATATTATTGTACTTACTCCATTTCATTAAAAAAATGGCTTAGCTGGTTCTCACTTTTGGAGTTTTAATGAGCATTCACTGATTGTTTTAATTTCCTGTGTCACAAATCGATTTTGTTTTGCATATCACTACTTATTTAAGTTTGGAACATTACAGTGGTATCAAAGCATGATCTTGGCCTAACTGTGAGTAACCAGTAAGATCATGGGAGATTTGGGCATGTATGCACAATGACGGGTTACACCATACACCACCCATGGCTCAAGGGAGATTCAGTATGTAGGAATTCTGGGGTGGAAGCTGCTGGAACGATGAATGGTTGGCTCAGTTGAGGAAGGTGTTATACCCGATTCATCCTTGCCCTTATAGCAAAGACACTAGAGGTGCACAAGCCGTGGGAGTACAACCACCTACACCATGTGAGGAAAGCCGACAAAATCTGGGCACCAGATCTCCTGAAAAGGAGCAGGTAGGATAGGGACAGTTTGAGGGTGAGACCAGGGGGCGCTTTTGCTGGTGGAGACTTGGATTTAGATATCAGGATCTTGAGGAGGAGGTTGAGCATGATGCTGGGAGTCCACATGATGGTGAGGAGCACATCGATTTACCTGGTGTGGCGCAAGAGTCACTATTATTCAAGACCTCTTCGATAGCCCCAGTTGACACCTTGGTGGAGAGGATAGAGCCATATGTTGTGGAGGAGCCACACATGGATTAGATGCTGATAGTTGTTGAGGTATCCAGAGCTGTGACTGAGTCTGCAGGTGATAGATACCTACGGCAGTTTCATCAGTTCTAGGCCGACCTTCTAGCATTGAGAGAGAAGGTCACCACAGTACGAGAGGCCATTCTACAACAAAACTAGGAGTTGGAGGGCATGAGAGTGGTTTGTGCCCAGTCCACGACCAAGCTGACTCGCGTTGGGGAACAATTGGATTCCCTAATGGTACCACTAGAGTACACTTTAGAGCATCATAGCAACCCTCTTCAGACATCCATAGATGGGGCTTGTAGCATCAGTAGTTTGGCTTTACACCTTGGAGGGAGAGAGGCAAAGCCACTTAGACATATTTTATGTGTTGACCAGGCCGATGAGATGAGGCGACATGAATGGTGCAGGGTGCAGCATTCGCTGTATGGAGAGCTTGTCCTACGTATGAGAGTTCGTATATTCAATCCCTCTCTTGGGGTTGGATGGCGAGAGATTCTGAGTTGGTACTCAATGCAGTGGGATATGGAGATGGTAGCTCGACATGAAGCTCAACAGAAGCTTTCATGCGTTGGGGATACCGGAAGCCCATACTGGCATTGGGATCTAGGTGGGACTACCTATCATTCCCCGGATATACCAGTTGACTGCCACTGTGGTGGTGTAGTTGGCCTAACGGTTGAGGACACACATTCGCTAGCTGAGTTTTGGCCAGTACTAGTGACCAACTAGTTTATGGGCAAACTCCTTTGGTTGTCTTGGTATGACAGTTGTGCATGGGATCACACGATGATCATCATACTTTGGCGAGAGTTTGTTAGAGGAGGTGGCACCGATAGGCCACCTGACAGTACCTTGTATGGAGCTGGGGATTCTTCACATTTGTGTGGGGCATGGAGGACATGGAGGAGCAGAGCAGTGGTGGCATTGTTACTGGTACCTAGGGAGGAGATCCCCTCATTGAAGAGCATAGTGATGCGATGGTGGAGGTGATGATACAAGTCGGATGCAGGTCGACGCATATGGACATAGCTTTAGGCCATCACATCTAGGGATGGGTAGGAGCATCTAGCGTGGAGCAATGGTCTGCAGATGGGCATGGAGACGCATGGGGGTGTGTTGTAGTATGTTGGACTGCATTGTGGAGTGGGAATGGCTCAAAACGCATTGAGTACATGCGAGGAGTGAGAGGTGCAGTGTCACAGGATGGTATAGCCATAGCAGGGAGTATCCATTGGTGTACCAGGATAGGTTGTGACATATAGTGGCATGTCGAGGAGTGCGGCCATATTGGGTGGTATATAGTGGCAGATGATGTGGCGCAGAGGGCGCTTGGAGCGTTGCCTCCCACGATACTTATGGACAGGGGCACTACGTGTACCATTGGATGCAACCCACCTAGGATCGATGAGGACACTGTTGAGCATCTAGGGACACCATGTTTAGTGTAGACAGGGCCTTGAGGGCGTTATCAGCATATCCGAGACAGAGAGGGGGTCGTCTGTAGGATTACTCTTGAGCATTCCAGCGGATTCTTGATCATACCCATCCTCCTCTGGTGTTGTTTACAGTTGCAGATTGTTTGTTTGTTGCCTCTTGACACTCTCCATTCAGGCAACAGGGCTTGGGAGGCTCACCCTAGGCAGTTGGATGAGACACCTCGTGTCATCAGCGGGGAGGAGACTCCAATTGAGACACTTGGTAGGTGCACAAGTTGACGAATAGATGCTTAGGAATGGTAAGCATGGTTGATTGTCGAGGTAGCATATGTTCCACCCCTAGGCTCACACATGGGGAGGTGACCGAGAGGGAGTTACATGGTGCTTTTTTAGTTGGACAACTCGGGGCGTTAGGTGAGCATGAGGTGCGGAGGACGGTAGTCCTTGTTGGCAGGATGATGCTTAGGCTTCCGGCAGTACTCGGGAACATCATCAGGAGCTGGAATAACAAATCTCGCTGTGTGATTTGGCAGGCATGGAGCAACTAGATATTCACGGCACAGGTGCTTGATGCTCGATGTCTACCTATTGGATACCTACAGGAGACAGAGACGGGGCACAAAGGGGTCCCAACAACTAGCAGCGTAACACAACAATAGGCAAAGAGGATTTGGGGTTGTGGACCATACTGGACCTCTAGTATGGATATGGGATCTAGGGATCCAGTGGATTGATGGGATACTCCACTCCTTAGTGAGCCTGGTCAGAATAACAGTCAAACTAATTGATTCACAAGCAGACAAATGGGGAGTCACCAAAGCCCTTACCACAGGGCGAGGCAGATTGTTGCTCAGGATTGGGGCCAACCATGGGGCAATAGGGGCTGGCACTATTGAGGCGCTTTGGCAGGTTGGGCCTAACCTCGATCATCGCATACATTGTGGCCGAGAGTTATGCGAGAGGTTATGGTACGAGCGTGCTAGACAATTAGTGATGACAAAAGTGCCACGAGGTCAACAAGACAGTTTCTTGCTACCCTAGGTAGGGGGCCATAGCATCACAGTACTTAGCAGTTCAAGTACTAATAGGAGTGAGCTGGTCTTTGCAGGAGAGTGTCATCTAGATTTTACATCGGGTTTCTGTGATTTGCTAATGGCATGGGAGACTTCATCAACATGGCAGGATGACCAACAAGAGAATTTCAGGAGGAGCTCATGCAGGAGATGCTTCATTCACATGGGGATTGAGTTGTATCTTTAGGGGCCCACAATCAGAGTGCATGGGGTGGACTATTCGGTAGGGCAACGTCATGAGGATTTAGATGGAGTTTTACATCGTCAAGATGCTCTACTTATTGGCAGTAGACAGAGGGGTTCTAACGCCCCTATCTGGCAAGATAGTGAGTGGAGCAAGGGGTGCTCCACGTTGATTAGGTTGGCTTTGGATCTTGGTATCAAGGGACTCCTTCACTATAGGATAGTATAGTGATAACGGATGATCCAATGGCATATTTGGGACCCTGGTGAAGTTTGTAGCGAAAGTGGGGATCCGCCGTCAGAGAGGGTGCTTGTTTAGGCACTACTTGAGGACAAACAATTTTTGGTGCATTGAAGGAGCTTGCCTGATGAGGGTGCTACTTGGGAGGGTGAGCACATATTTGAGCATCCAACACTTAAGTTGCTTGGGGACAAACAACATTTGGGAGGGGAGGACTGTTATGTCCCTTCCTAAATTAATTTGGAACAAGACTAATTATTGCATTTTGGGGCCAATTTTGGAGATAGTGGGGCCCATTCAATTTTATTAGGAGATTAGACTTAGGAGAATTTACTTTGTTGTGGTTAAGTTCTACGTGGGGGCCACCCACACTAGGGAATACACACTCCCTAGTTCGATTGCTTGGAGGAGAAAAGTCGATGGTTAAGTGAGGGCCCACGATGGAGGGAACAATTGGAGGGAAAAGTGCTCCACGAAATCTATATAAGGAAGGCAACTCTCCTCATTTCATCATCTTTGTCATATCGAATTTCTCTTTGGTTGCTCGAGCTGCTTAATCGAGTCATTTGCTGTTTAGCATGAGTTCTTCAAGCTAAGAGCTCACCCTTTCTTCGGGGGACTTCGAGTGCCACCCTAGAGAGGTTTATCTTCATTCTTTTGTAGGAGGATTTCATTGTGGTTTCCAGTAGGTGCATCCATCTCCAGGTGGTGCGTATTTCTGGAGGACGCAGTGGAGGGAGGCTGAGTTTGTTTGTGGTAGCTTATGGAGGAGTTTTGGTCAGGAGAATTTTTGGAGAGGAGGTATAGGAGTTTTCCTGCCATATTACAACCATATATTTGGCTTAGGCTTACTCTTCAATAAAACACCTCGTGCCTCCATTCTATAGCATTGGAAATCCTATACTTAAGAAAACCCCACTTGAGTTGCAGAAGAGCCAACAAAAAGTAGATATATTGTTGTGGCAATGAGTATAGCCTTGAGTTGCAATACACTAACTTCTTGATGTTTGGGACTTTACATCATATAGGGTGCTAGATTTGTTTTGTGTTTTTTTTGGTTATTTTTTTAATTGTCTTATTTTATCTATTTATTTATTTTATGATGAGGAATCGACAATTGGGTCGGTTTCTTACTCGCGTGACATGGGGCTGATTTCAATGCTATCACTATAACCTCTAGGTACTTACATATGCCCCTTTCGCAAACATGGACAAATCAAAGGGATTTGAACCTCAAATCTCTTGGTACATATCACTTCATTATCATGACAATAGCCAATTGAGTTGCCACCCAGGGGCTAGGGTGCTAGATTTTGTTGGAATAGGACTTGTCTTACACTTTATTTTGACCTAAGTCGATTTTTGAATTTTCAGTTAAATAACACAATATAAATATGTTTCCACAGCTATGTCAAAACAGGGAGTGTGATTAGCGGTCATGTAGCCATCTTGAAACTACCTATTTCCCTACACTTTTTAATCTACCATTGTCTTGCATCGACAATGCCTGTTTTAATAATGCTCATGGACCATGATACACCTAAGGCCTCTATTGGTCTTGCCAAGAACAATCATTGTTAATTGTGCAACGAAAATTGCATCAAGTTGTTCGTACCAAGCCATTAATGCAAAACATTATATCAAATTAATTACAAAATCATATTACCCCCACTTTTCTTGCATATGGCTAGACTCAACACCTTGACTTGCATGTCAAACCATCAATTTGTATCATATTAAATGCATTATGAGTGACTCATAATGTATGCACAACATGCAACAAAACACATATATTAGTCCATAATCCAAAAGTGACTAAAATTTCACAAGTGTTTTGGTGAAACTTGATTAAAAAACGGGTTTTGACTCAAATATAGAATATCCAAAATGTAGGGCATTACAAAGTCAGTTGAGTTTGCCTAGACTTGTCGAGGTGCAACAAGCTCAATCACACTTGGCCAGTGTTGATGTGTCAATGTGGATTCATTCCATGGTCAATTCCAACCAATGACTTTGAAGGCTTTAATCCCAACTAGTGAGTTTATCGACTTCAAATTCATTGGTTATGTTAGTGCATGAAACTATAAGGGTATCAAGGTAACTAAAGAACATACACTATCACCTCGTATAATGTCTCTGTGCTTAGAGTTAGTGGTTGCTAACCTTAGGCTTGTTGATGTTTGTAGCTTTGACAGGTACCTTTACACATGGATAAGTGTTTAGTTATGCGGAAGTTGCCCAAGATCTCTTTAGACACTTGCGCTAGTGTGAGCAAGTTGCATTTGTAATTTGCCCTAAGTTTTAACATGGGAAAAGCACATAATTATTATGTTGGCTAATTGAGCTAAAGAAACATTAGAAGGCACACCATACAACAACACGAGATTGAGAGAGGCATCTTAGTGAGAAGTGTGATACTCTAGTGTGTCAAGTTCGAGGAAGGTGGCAACAACGATATCTTGATCAGATAAGGAAGGCTTGATTCGCTGGATTAGATCCAGTTGTTGTACACGTTATTTCCTTAGTTGGGCCATTATCCCAGGGCGAGAACCCAAGCAGGTTCTGAAATTTTGTAATGAAGAATTGATTTGATTGGTCATTATTTGGTGTGTCTTTTTTGTGAGATTGGTTACGTTTTTACTTCCACTAATTAATGTTAAGAACCTAGCTGTGCATTCATTCAATAGATTTGTAATTTGCTAGGTCAATGGATTGCCGGGTGCTAGGTTTGTAGGAGAATTAACAAGGGTGAATCTTTAGGCAACCTAGAAATGAAGTATGAGCCCTAAAGACCAGAGGATGCTTCCAAATTTTGAAAAATACTTAGTGTTTTTATAAAATGGCAGACTTGTAATCCACAATAGAACACATTGAACAACAAGCAATAATGCATATTTACACCTCAGGATGAAATTTTGCTTTGGGAACCAAGTAACTTGTAGTTAGATCCCATAAATTTGCTTGTGTAAATAAATAAATGACAAGTTTAGTCTATGTCATTATGAATTGTGATTGCACTGTCTTGAATTCTATGGGTTATGGAGTGAGAAAATCGACCAAGAGGGAGGAAATCGTTGTGTTAATCAATTCAAAAGTGTCAAGTAAAGCAAGAGACACATTTAACAAGTGAGACATGGCTGCCAAATAGATGTTACTATTATTCGAAAGTTGGATGTTTAAAGCTTGGGGATATTAGCTTCAACTAAAAGGACTCTAGGAGATGTCAAACCACTTTCGAAGCACGTTCTCTCACCAATGTTCCAAGGATGAATTCACATGAACAAGGTGGGAGCAACCTCCACCTCTCGCCAAAAACTATGATGTCTCACACTTATTCCAATTGGAAAGTGGGGTGTGAAGATAAGAGAACTCAAGAAACATCAATACTTAATAATGCAAAGGAACCCCTCATCTCACTACCCCTTTAATGTTTATAGAATAGGTTCAGAGGTGTACAAAGATAATGTAACTATCAATAAAAGAGATTAATATATGATTAGCCTCTCACAACCCACATGCTATAGCTTTAGAAAAGAATAACATACAGAAAGGAGGAAATTCCAACAAGAAAGAGCTCCTCTGTTTCCAAAATTGGCCTCCTTAAGTCATGCGCTCTATACATAGATAATAATAGCATATCTAATCAACAAAACTTTCATGAAGCCCCTTCTTAAGCCATGCACTTGTTTTGAAGTCAAAATAGAACCTTGAATTCTGTTGAAAAATGTAACTAGTGTCGACCTTCATAATGTAATAAAATGTAATTTTTATCATTTATTATATTCATTATTATTATTTTATTTCGGTCAAAAGCATGTTCTTCATGCTTATAGAGTCAAAAGAGTCAAAATGAAAATTTATTATGAGACAAAAGAAATGTATTTGTATCAAGTCCCATTTGGGCTTTTGAAAGAAAAAGAAAAACAATTTTATTTTGAGTCAAAGTCAACTCAAGACCAAGTCAACCCTGCTTGGACAAGTCGGCCTAAGAGGCAACTATTCGATCCTCTTGGACATGTATATATATGAATCAACTCGACCTCTTGGTGACACATTCACTCATTATCACAACACATCGATTTCTGTGCCAAAGACAAGAAGATAAGACAACCAAAGTCAGAGGAGAGAGAAAATTTAAGTTTTATGTCCTAATTCTATTCACACGTGTGAGATTTTTGCTATTTTTTGAGGCTACTACAAGGCTAAAATTCGACCTCCACTGCAAATCTGAAATTCCTGTGATTTTCGACTAGATTTCAGAGAATTTGACCAACGTTGACTTTGACTTGTTGGAGGTGACTTGGAGGACGGCTGACTTGGGATCTTTGTGGCGGTCTTGGTCTCGGGTCTTGGATATCTCATTTTGATCCGATTCTATAAAAGAAGGATTGTTTGGGTTTCCCCCCCTTGTGGGGGTTTGCCCTGGCTTGGAGCCTAAATCTTGGTTTCTCTTGTGATCTTTATATTTGCATTTGTATCAATGTTTTTAAAACCGGAACCGGTGACTGGACCGGTCCACCTAATGAACCGGTTTACCGACCGAAACCAGTATAACCAGGACTGGTTTGGTCTAAACGAACAAGTTTTAGAAAAATACTTTAAATAATTATTTTTTAATGAAACAAAACTATTTTTAAGATTTAAAACCATGATTCCAAGCCAATAGAGACAAAATATGCAAAGTTTGCTCATTTATATACCATGTAAAGGTGAATATATCAAAATGGCATCGAGTGCAATACATATCATCGACAAAATAACGAAATACATAAGCAACGAGGCTCTAAATGGCCTATAAAGTCCAAAAACAATGCTGCAAGCTATGAGGCCATTGGCTTACTACAAGTCTACAGTGTACACATGATCAATCATCAAGTTCATCACCACTACTAGCCACAAGATCATCATCAGGAGCTACATAGACATCATCTGGTTCAAAGTCTGAGGATGCCTCAGCCTGATCTGCAACCTCAGTATCAATGCCCAATAACAATAGAAGTGGACCTAATGGAAGCACGAGTTTGTCGACTTGCACGACTAGTGCCTTCCATTGGTTCTTTGCCTTTTCTTGATGCCGTTATTGATCTTGGTTCTGATGCTGCCACATAATCTGCTTCATCCCCTGCTAAAGCCATGTCGATATCAAAATTAGCCTCAAACACAGGATCTTCAGTCTCCTCTACCCATTTTGATGTTGGATCAATATCGTCCAACACAATGGGATCTAGATCAGGTGTTTTCCTCATCATTTGGTTCCTCCTCAGTCGAAGGTTGTATTGCACGAAAACAAGATCATTTAACCGTTTTTGTTCCAAACGGTTTCTCTTCTTCGTGTGTATGCGCTCAAAAACAGACCAATTGCGCTTACAACTTGAAGCACTGCAAGTTTGACTCAGGACTCTAATTGCAAACCCTTGCAATTGAGGACACTAGCCACCAAATGACTCCCACCAATGTGTTGCAAAGAAAAAAACGTTAATTAGTAACTTATTTTATAATTTGAATTGTAAAGAACGTAAACAATTTTAACTTGAAAAGAAAAACAAATTGGAAATTGGAATTGCTTACCTGGTTGGTCCACATCTCTTGCCATCTTTGCCAAGTTTTTGCCAAAGGTACCACCTGCCATAGTGAAAACAATAAGTTGTCTATGTATTTCCAACTGGTTTGCATGGGTAGGGACCATGCGCTCCAAGCAATCAATCAATCCAGCTCTGACCTTCCCATCATGTAGATCTCCTAGCCGATTTTTATAATGATACTTTGGGCTCAAAAAATACCCAGCTGCATGTATAGGACGATGGAGTTGATTGTTCCATCTGTTATCAATGATCTCGCATATACGGCCATATTTAGCTAACCTGTCCTTGTAAGCTGCCCGTATCTGCTCCTTTGCCTGATCCATAGCCCCATAAATGTAGCCCATGGCCAATTTTTCCCCACCTACCATCCTTAGCACCTTAACAAGGGGCCGGTAATTTTCACAAGCTTTACAAATCTTTTCCAAAAATAATTGTCTAACACTTTCTTTTTGGTGTCTTTTCCATCTTGTCTACGAGCCCATCGAGACTCAAACCATTCTTTAGAAGAAAACATTTTTTGCAAGTTTTTATGTTGACCATTGAGACATTGCAACGTGAGGAAGTGAGTTGCAAATCTCGTAATTGTAGGCCTAACAAGCTTTTTGCCCCTAGTGTTTTTCCTCATTAGGATCAATACCCATGCGTCGTTGTAAATGTATTTTGTAATGCACTTGGCATGCTCTACAATGTTTTTACCCACTCCACTTCGCCTATATCCTCAAGCATGAGGTCTATGCAATGTGCAGCACATGGAGTCCAAAGTATGGTCTTATATTTGGACTCAAGCATCTTTCCAGCAAGAGCATAGTTTGAGGCGTTATCGGTGATGACCTGCACAACATGGTACTCCCCAACTTCCTGAATAATGTCATCCAAAAGCTCAAATAGAAGGGATGCATCCTTCACCTTATCAGATGCATCAACTGATCTCAAAAACATGGTTCCTTGAGGGCAAGAAACAAGGAAATTAATGATAGTGCGGTTCTTTTCATCGGTCCATCCATCTGACATGATGGAACAACCTGTTTTGAGCAATGAATCTTTAAACTCAACCAAATACTGATCAATGGAAGATATCTCTTTTTGCAAAAGAGCTCCCCACAAGTCATGCATACTAGGGCCTTTGAAGCTTTTTCCTGCAGCTATAATAGAGTCCCACATAGCTTGTTAATAAGGTGAGCGAGCAGCATTAAATGGGATATTTGAACCATACCACCATCTAGTAATGTATTGATGAGAAGTTTCTTTGCATTGTTTTTTCCAATGTTGATCCAAAGTGGGTTGACGACTTTGGCTGGGAGGAAGTGGGATTAGAAGAGGCAATGTTGGCAGAAGATGAGAAAAAACTTTGGATGTTTGTTCTCTTTGTTCCTTTTGATGGTTGGCCACAAGAAGGATGAAGATAGTGAAAGGGGTCATTGGTGGAAGGGATAGAAGTTGAGTCTTGAATCTCAAAATCATCACACCCACTCTTTTTCATGGCTTCTAATAATTCCCTCTTCCTTGCAATGTCATCTTGGATGGCCTTCTCCCTAGCCTTATCCTCATAAAACTTTTCAAGCTTGGAAGTGTATTCTGTTCTAATAGGACCTAACACTGCATTGGGTGCATGACATGGCTTTACTTGGCCTCTTACCCCAACCAAGTGTTGTTTCAATCTAAGAACCCCCCCACCTCCAATAGATTTATGGCATAATTTGCATATCATTTTTCCATCAATTACATCACAATGAGCCCATGCACTGTCTTTTCCTTTTGGGGCCATGTTTGCTTGAAATAATTACAATTTGCAAAGAAATCTGCCATTTAAAAAAAAAATTGCAGCTAAGCAACATGGAAAACCAAAGCTAAATTTAGGAACACAAATGCACATGCAAGCTACAAAATTTGATAGCATAGAGCTAGAGAATTGATAGCATAGATGATAGAAGTGAGAAGTTTATAAATTTATAACAGGAAAAAATTTAATTCATGGACAACAGTCAAATGAGGAATTTTCAAGTGAAAATCCTTACCTGGAAATGCAAACTAGCTTCCTTAACCTCCTCTTGAAGATGCCAACTCCACTGATAGCTACAAACTATCTCCAAAATAGCTTCAACTCCAACTCCAAGATGACTACTCCAACGAAAACTCAACACTCTCCAAGCTCACAAACAAACTCACAAACACTCATAAACACTCCAAATAAGATGTGTGAGACAAATGAGAGGGAGAGGGGCCTCTTAAAGGCTTGGAGAGGGTGCTTTTGGAGGGAAAGCACCCTTAACTTCCCTCTAAAACCCCTAAACCTCATTGAGAAATGCACTGAGTGGGGCCTCGGTGGGCATGGCCGGTAACTGGCTGGTTAGGACCGGTTAGGGCCATTTTTCCGCCATCCAGCCTCTTAAACCGGGTTTTTTCTACGGTTCCAACCGGTGGGCCTGCTAACCGGCTAGTTAGACCAGTGACAGGTTAGCTAGGCCGGTTTTTAAAACTATGATTTGTATAATTACTTGATGAAGAAGATAATATAAGTAATAACAAACCAACAAATATTCACAAGTAATTATCAAGTTAAGAGAAATCTAGCATCATTTCATTACACTTGGTTTCTCAACATGGCATCAGAGCTAAGGTGAAAGGAAGGCAGTGTGAAAGATCACAAATTGTTGGCATATTTGAAGACTATTAGACGTTCTCATAACAACCATCTCTCTCTCAACGACATTATTGAAGGTTGTTGGAAATATCATCAAGCTCTTGCTCACTCATAGCATTCTTGAAGATACTCTTATAACAACTTCTCCTTCTTTGACAAGTAAGCACTCTATTATGCTCTATGTCTAATCCTCCCAGCCAAATGACATCTACTTGTAAGGAAAGTAACAAACTTGATGGAGCTTCTAACTACAAGGCTTGGATGAAGAGAATTGATCTAGTTCTCAAAGAAAATGAAGTCATGCAATTCATTGAAGGCAGTGTTCCAGTACCAGACAAAAATAATGCTCAAGAAGTAGCCAAGTACAACAAGGGAGAAGTCAGAGCTCAAAGAATTCTCTTTGAGTCTATTAATTTAATTTTTTGTTTTCAACAGAATTCTATTTCTAATTTTTTAATGAAATTAGTTTAGGAGCGAATTAATTTAAAAAAAATATGTAAGCGTTTTAGGGCCATAGAAGAGAGTTGGGACCCACTCCCTTCTTGGCCACTTGAGACCCGAAAGAAAGGAAAAACTCGTCAAGGCGTGATGGATTTTGACTGAAATGGCCATGAAATGCTGCTGGCCATACCATATGGTGTTTCGGAATCATATAACGCTGTTTGGTATGGTCAATGGTGTTTCAAGGCCAATTTGGCTGTGTTTCAGCATTTCGCCGAATTTCGGGTACTAGTACACTTTCCAGGGTGGCATTTCCCGCAGCATAGGAATGTAGAAAAATAGCCCCCAAAAAATTGATCACAAACACAAGAACAAACTACAAAATATTTTCCACCTCATCTAAGGAAGGTTGATAAGAAAGTGATTTTCAATTACTGAAAAAGTGCAAGAAACACATATGAACATACAATAATGGAAGCAAGTGAAGTATATTACCAAGGAGCATCAATGTTTCACACTAACAAGCAGGTCAAAAGACCAAAATATGAGGCATACTCTACAAAGGAACCTCAACAACACTTAAATTGGGAACCAAATCAAGCTCCTGTGACCAGACAAACAAAAGATGATGCCGCCATGAAAGCTTGTCCAGCTAAAGAGAATCCTATTTACTATGCTTTGAGGACAAAGCATTCTTTAAGGGGGTGGCAATACTACAACAACAACAACAATAATAATAATAATAATAAAATAGGTTAATGAAAACTCAAAGGTCACACATTTTTTCACTTTGTGGTCTGTCAATCCATATAAATATGCTGTCATGAGGCTTATTTTAACATCATCAATTCATATCAATCAATCATTATTCCATATTTTAATATACAAGAATATTCTGTAAATCTCAGTAGTAAACAGGGACTGTTTATTCCATATAATATTCATGAACATATACTGAAACGTAATACTCAGATTTGTGTAGGCAAATCTGGTGTTCACAGGTTGGAATGATGAATTTTAATAACAATCATCCAAATATCATCCCCAACCAAATATTTATATTTTTCTGGAAATTGTGCGTATTTTTATCTAATGTTTCTGTTTGTTGAGTCTATGCCAGGTCAACCCTCGAGTCTTTGGCTAGTCACAAGTAAAGTTTTATCCTAGGGCCAAAACAAGTCTTGTGCCATGTCAACTCCATGACTCTATGCTGCCTAGATTCTCAATAAATATGATTTTCAAAATCAGCCTTTGGTCATTCAACCAGTACATATAAATTTATAATAAATATCATAAAGTCTGACTTTGGGGAGAATAAAACATCTCTGCTTTCTAGATCCTCACTTAATACAAATTATCCATATTAAAATCATACTTATCATAAATAGAAGCTGCAGAGGTTGAGCCAAAGCATTAATTCACCATAAACATGCAAAGATCTAAGCAGTAACTACCCACCAGTTGACACTTGCAAAGCCACAGCAGATGGAGAGAACTCATTATCATTGCAATTTGAGGGCTGTTTCATTTCTTTTGGTCAATCCGCTGTAATTAAGGGGTCCCAACTGTCATCAACAGTTGGAATCAACAACTTTGAATTCATAGTAATATTTCCAACGGGAATCTCAACTTAGTATCTATGATATACATGCATGTAATTGATAGTTGATACCTGTGTGCAGGTCTCTGTGGCTGTATCTGTGAGTAATTTCTCCTCGGATACTTTCCCGCTCGAGTCGTTAGCAAGCCTCTGCAGCAAGCACTATAATATTGAACCCGGGGATGCAATGATTGATGAAGTTGGGACTTATTTTGCAGTTGCCATTCTTTGGCCCTCTCGCAAGGTTTGGACTCTTTCTTTCTCCCACCTTAACAATAAATGTTGATTGTTATAACCTTTTGAGATATTCCTTTATTTTTTGGTTACCCTGGTTAGGTCAGATTGCTTTTCTTTACCAATTTTGGCTGGATGCAAAATCTAATAAAGTCTCATTGAGGCAGGACAAAATATTACTGGTAGTAGACTTTAATATGCAAATCTTAAGTTATTGAACACAATAGTTATATTTGTCAAAAATGATTGTTAAAGCAAAGGCAATGGTGCTACTTATGTCCACCCCTATGAATGGAAGATTTTTATTGTGCCTGCTTGCAAAGTGATAGATACTTTAAATCTTAAATTGTTTCAGTTTATATAAATCTGTGTAGCTAAATTTCACTTTCTTCTTAAGGTACTAAGGATTTGTGTTTACATGTGCAGCTACTTAAGAATGAAGTAAGGTTATCCAGGCACCTGTCATGTACCATAGGCAATCCTTCTCTCGGCAGAAATATTTATGTATCTCCTCTTCACATTTCCAGTACCTCACAACTTGCAAAGAAAATTGCAAAACTGCCAACTGTGGTGAATAGTGAAATGTGTCAAATGTCAGTGTGTGAATGTACTGATCTTCAGCTGAAATGGCTGGCCCCAAAGAACCCTTCAGGATCATATAGCAAGTGTTCTCATTTGGATCACGCAGGTAGCAATTGTTTTGAAAATGGACAGTTTTCATCTCCAAAGACACCTTCTGGATACAGATCGAGTGTTTTTCCTTCCGATGATATTATTAGGAGCAGATCACCTCTAGTACAGTCAGTAGCAGTCAATGCAGCACAACAAATTCAGAGAAGTGAGACTGCTGTTCTCAAGACAGACAGTACAGAAAGAACACATCCATTGGGTCATCCTAATTGGGATGCAGTCAGGGTGGTTTTGGAAGACGAGAAGTTAAAAGAGCTCCTTCAAAGATATGGTGTCCGCTGGCTTAGTTCTCGCATTTTACTCCAGGGTAATTTTGTCACAATTCCAGTATGTGGTCAGATGTGTGTTTTCCAGGTGAAAGATTGCAAAATTTCTTCAGAGGAGATGTCTAAAATGCAGCAGACTTCAGAATCTGCAAATTTCTGTAGCTTTAGTAACCTATCGCCTGAAGAGGACAGAAATGAGGCAGATACCAGAAGCCCACCTCTTGTGTTGACCAGCTTTCTCCTGGGATGCAGAACAAATATTAACTTCCTTCCACCTGCGAATCTTGTGTTGAATTCACAACACAAAGATAGTTTGTCACCAGAGGCTAGAGACAAAAATTGTACTGACAACAAACCTCTAAAACTTTTTCCAAATTCTGAGGCACTGGCAGTTTCTTCTTTGGGCGGTTTGTCTGAACATGTTGCTGCTCTAAAGGAAATTATCAATTTCTCATTACTACGTCCACATACTTTGGCAAGGTATTAAGCTTTAACGAATGAATCCATTTATGCAATAATCACTTCTAGACATTGTTGGTATTCTCTGAAGGGTTTCTTTTGCAAAATGTTATCTTTTTGACCTTAGGCTGCATCCTATTCCATTGAATGTGGCGATATTGCAATGCTAACACACAGGAAATTCATGGCACAGAGCTCCATTTTGAAACAACTCAGAATTAAGAACTTGAGAAGATGAGACCATGCTGAAAAAAGTAAAAACTGAATGTCTCATACACAGTCCTCTATTCAAATCTCAAATTTTTATTATGTACAAGTGATCCAATATGGGTATTTATATTTATAAGCTCTCACATAGTAAGGCTTAAACTAACTTAACTGCATTTACAATTATACTTGTTGCACATGGTTCTCATGCTAAAATATAATTACTTAGGAGTCAGGACTATGGAAAGACATTTGTGAGGGATTGTAGTAGGTCTCCCCTTAACATGCTTTGCCCTTAAAGCATGTAAGTGTAAAATGCTTGCTGGCAGATTGTATTCCAAGCTCACCTTTTGGAGGAAGTATTTTCCACTATATTAGAAATTAACTGTTTGAGCATGGACCTCTTTTCTTGACATTTAAGAATCAAGATACCTTCTTATTGGAAAATGATTTTGTCTCCTTTTGTAGCTGTTAATACCGTTGGTTTACCACAAAACTTCACCTTTTGCTTCAGATGGGAAACATAGAATACAATGTAGACCTGCAAATTTTTGGGGTAAGTGTTAGTTATTGTTGCTTTAGTGGTTATATTTTTTGATTGTAGTTGACTAATTCGCTACTGATTAGTGATCGGTTGCATTTAATAACGAGTTGAGTACTTTAATTAGAGATAATGTTCTCCTTTAGTGCACCTTATCCAGAGAGAAGTCAGATCTACTCTAGGTCACTCAACACATGCCAGTGAAACTTCAATAAGACATTCTCTCATGTGCGGTGACCTTCCTAGTATCATTAGTGTGTCAGTTCAAGAGAGTTAAGTGTGTCTTTTGCTATCTTTTGTTATCTGCCAGTTGTTTTATTCAGTTACGTGGCTGCTTGAGTTGTGCATGTGGCAAGTTAGAGGGTTTTCTCTCTTGTTTTGTGTCATTGTAATTGTTCTCTAGAGGTTAAAAAGAAGTAACGTGATTGCTGTTACCAATATCAGGTTTGCTGGCTTTGATTTTTAGAACTAGAATTAGTAGTTATCATATTAACTGTCTGTGACTAGCAAAAAAATTCGAAACAGTTATGGTATTAGTTTTTGAATATACAAAGTTTTCATTGGTGTTTCATGAGATTTTAAGTTTCAGCTTCATGTTAGATTTTTGAGTTCAGATTTGCATATCATGATTTGAAATTTTAACATGGTATTAGAATTGTTTTACTGAAAATCTTCCCTCCAGTGAATTGAGAAGGCAATGACCTGTGAGAGGTAATTGACTTTGCAGAGGATTTTAGCAGGTGTGACACCCAACAAGTTCCAGTGACTAGAGCAATCCATGCCTGAGAATGTCACAAGGACCTGTGCGAGGTTGATTTGGTTTCTATGCTTGTGAAGGGTGGATTTGGCTGAACTGTTTTGCTTAACTTGTGATCTAAAGCACTGAAGGAATGTGAACTTCTGAGCATTTTGGTCCATTGCACTAGGAAGCTGTTTTTGACTTTTTGTCTTGAAAGATATTGTGCAAGGAGCACTAGATTTCAAGATACAGCAAATTGGTGTGTGCAAAGGATGTGCACTTGGTAAACACTCCAACACTTCCTTTCTAGCTTGGGATAGAGATTGAGAGAAATTCTGGAGTTGATACACTCCAATATGTGTGGGACTGTCTCTTCCCCTTTTGTGAAAGGTGTTGAGAAATCTAGGGCAGTAGACTTAGGTGATTTCTCTCGATTAGTAACTGCTTGTGAGTATCTTTTACTTCATTAGATTAGGATATTCTCTTTGATTAAGTTATTAGTGTTCTTCTTCGTCAAACAGCTACCAATGCATAAACATAAATACGCAAGAGACACAGAATGTAGGCTATGAGCTAGGGCCAAAACCTCTCTCTTTGAGAGGAAAACCTGCACAAATTCTTCTTATAGAGGTTCCAATTGATGAATACCAAGACCAAGATCCTTGACCTATTAGCCACTCCAAGACCAAGACACCAGATCCCTTGACTGTCTTTTCTTGTTGTTTACTCATCTTCCTCTTCGACCTTCTTAGCTTCGAGATATTTGTCTGAGTTCTTCTCACTGTCTTTGTATTGAGATTCCCTTTCTGTGAGACCTCCTTGCTGTCATGGCATCGATCTCTTTCCCTTGAGATAGTACTTATGTCCTTCCTTAGCACCGAGACGTCAAACTGAGGTTTCACTGTAATATGTTGCAGCTCCTCCAGAATCATGTCATCGAACTGTACTTATCATCGCTGTAGTCTTCTGATCACTGTGCTTTGGTTACCCAAATTCAGAGGGATCCGAATTCCCTTGACTGTAATGACATCTGAACTTTCTTGTTGTATCTATCCACCCAAAACAGAGATCCGAATTTTCTTGTTGTATCCATCCACCCAAAACAGAGATCTGAATTTACTTGTTGACTGTGATTGAGGTCCAAACTTATCATGGTTATATCCATCCGAAAATCTCAGAGGTGTCACTGAACTGTTGACTGTACTTCATCACCGAAACTTCAGAGGAATCAAAACTTCTGTGTGTTGCTAATGCGGAGACCCTGCCTGCCTATTTATAGTGGTTTGTCCCATGTAATAAGCCGACCTATACATCTGAATAGGTGTGTCTCCAAATAGATGAGCTGACATGAGTTCCTTTCTCTGTTTTAAGGCCGACTTGAAGAGGAGTCTTAGTGCTTGTCGTTGGAGGGCTATTTGACAATGCTATTGACTCAAATACATTTGACACATGCCCGAGAAGGGTTCTTCATACATGACATTGACTCTTTGACCTTAATGACAAATCCTAAGGCTCTCAATGGAAGCCACTAACAAATAAAATCTCTTGCTCATGAAACCCATGAAGCAAGGCATTACAAAAATAATTTTATTCTCTTCTTTTTGTCATTTACAAAGATCATAATTACATGTCATTATGAAGACCAAACCTAGTTACATTTCACAACAAAAGGTAATCTTTATTATGTTTCCTTCATTGATGATTCCTCTAGGGAACTGTAGATTTATTTTTTGAAAACTAAGTATGAAGTGTTTAGTAAATTTAAAGAATTTAGAACCTTGGTTGAAAATTAGACACAAAAAAGGATGAAGGATAAAACACTGAGGAGGCCTTTAATGTTGGGAAGCGACATGTATCACATTTCCGTATATTTGGTTGTCTAGTTAATATTCATGTTCTTGATGACGAACTGAACAAGTTTGAGCCCTCTACTATCAAGGGGATTTCTATTGGTTACAATGGGAGTTCTAAAGGCTACTGGATCTACAACTTAGCACAACACAAGACAATGGTAAGTACGGGTGTGAAAAATTAAAATTGATGAGGATGGGTTGTCCATCATAGGAGCATCCTACAGTGATTGAAGAAGACAAAACACATGCTGTTCCAGATTCATATATGAAATTAAATGAGAATTCAGATTCACATTTGCAAGAAATCAACAAAAGAAAAGAGGCTTTACTAGCCTCCAATTCAGTTAGAAATCTGTGATGGCTTAACCAAACAATGCAGGATGCATAAGATCAAGTTGGAAGTTAGAACAACTAAATCTACATTTCCAGTGACTCACCCAATGAAGAAATTTACTAATGTTCATTATTGACTTCTATTCTTGAGACAAAGCCTTTAGCTCTGAGGATGTTGAAGGAAGTGTAACTAGGTTTGGTCTTCATAAATGTACTTTTGATATTTGTACTTATTCAAGAAAAGAAATATTATTTTTATAATATATGTCAATGAGTTTCTTGCTCATTGAAGTAGGTCTAGCACATGTCAAAGTGCTATAGGTGAGTCAAATAGTCAATAGAAAATATTGAAGGCCTTAAGGGCATGTTACACCATGTATAAATATGTATTAAAGTCAAAGATAAAGTCAAAGATAAAGCCTCCAAGCAAAGTCAAGTCTATTATGCAATGACATCTTCAAGAAGCTCCTTCAAGCATGCTACATCACCATGGAAGCTATCCGCATATTGCTCAACAAATCAGCCTACAATTTGCCCTCAAAGTTGGCCTAAAAGCAGCCCGTCAAGTCGGCCTACAAGTCGGCTTAAATGGAGGGACAGTCCTCTATTTATAGAGGCTGTCCACTCCAATTAGAACGCACTACTCAAGTTCTGAAATCTGCAAGAAACAGAGAGGACAAGAAGGTCGAAGGAAGCCAAGGTAAAGGGTCTACTAGGGCAGCAAAGAGAAGAGGAAGAACAACGAAGATTAAGGGACTGTTTCTAGGGTATACACAGTCACACGTGTGAGGGAATGAAGGACAGTCTGTGGCTATATCAGCAGTAAAATCACAGTTGTATATTCTTCATTGTTTGGGCTAGTAACTAGCCCTACAAAGGCCTCCTATTCTGGTGTGGAAGGAGGACACTCAAGCGAAGGAGAGAAGAACATATGAACCTAGTAATACTCCCACACGTGCGAGAAACTAGGGCAGCAGAACAGCAGCACTGTCATACTCTCATATCTCAATAAGGATCTCTATTGGTTAATGTTGAAGTCTACTTGTGCAAGGGATAGAAGAGGAACACTTAACCTAGTAGACTCACTCAAGAAGGTCTATTTTCTAGACAAGATTCATAAGAGAATGAAGTGCTGAAAGAAGGAGGACGAAGTGTCGGAGAACAAAGTGCCGGAAGAAGTGCCGGGGTATATGGTGCAGAAAGGAGTAAAGACTTGACTTGTGCTTGGAGGATCTCTTAGTTAGGGGTTTAGGGTTTAACATTGATCAATAGAAGCTTCACTAAGAGAAATTCACTAAAGAGTTTTCCTCTCAAGAGAAGAGAGGTTTTGGCCCTGACAGAGAGCCAACAACATCTTGTGTTCTTGTTTTTATGTTTTGATAGTAGTTTGATGAAGTACACACATATGCACTAATAAGAAGAAGAAGAATAAGCTAACAAGAAAAGTAAAAAGACTCCACAAATTGTTATCAAGAAACTAAGAATCACGCTACACTACTTTGCCCTAGATTCTTCAACAGAGGAGGCCATTGCAGAGTAGGTATGGCATGCTACCATGATTGAGGACTATAACTCAATTCTCAAGAATGATGTTTAGGAGATAGTTCCAAGACCTATTGGGAAATCAATGATTGATTCTAGACGCCTTTACAAGATAAAGCATGTAGCTGATAGGACCATAAAAAATTACAAGGTTAGGTTTGTTGCCAAAGGATTCTCTTAGAAAGAGGGAGTCGATTATGATGAGACTTGTTGACCACCAAAGTTGCACGTGAAATTTTTTAAAGAGTCCATGCCTGAGGATATGTCAGAGACTTCATGTGCCATCAAAGTTCATATATCATCAGAGTTTTTTAACTTTATCATTATTTTCTCATCTTCTTCTGTATTGTACTCAGATTTCGCAAGCCTTATGGGGATGTAAAGTGATTCTAGTGTGATGAATTGAGTCATGTAATAGGTCTAGGTAACTTGGGACGTTGTCATCAAGTGAGTTTACTCTGAGAGGTTTTTTTTACTTGGTTAATTATTGGTAAATTATTGGTACTTTCTAGCATTTAATAGTTAATCGAGTTTTTTTCTCCAAGCAATAACCCCAAAGCCGAAGTGCGGCTTGATGGCAAAGCCTTGGGTGAGTCATAGTGTCTAGAGTCATTGTACATTACCATACTAGATCACTTGTAAAATTTCGTGGAATTTGATTAAGTCTAAGTAGATTTTTTTAATAATTAAAAATTTCCCACAAAATGAGTTTTTTTAATTAATTTCTATGTAATGATGCAAATAAGTGGTCTTTGGAAATGTCTGGGGGGTGTGCTCTTCCAGGGTCAAGTGAGCATGACATCATGAATGATTTGCTCGCCCCTTGTGATTTTACTAACATTCCAGGCTATCCGAATCTTATTCTGGATGAAGCCATTGAGGCTGTTGAGGAGTTGCCTAGTTTTCTAGTTAACAATGCCATTAGTGCCGAGACTCACCTTAGGAATTTCCACCTTTGTGTGAGCAAATGGTGCCATGATATTAACCATGAGGATGTCAAAATAAATCTTTTCATCTTCTCATTAGATGGTGATGCTTTGGATTGGTTCATAGACTTCCCTACTAATAATTTTGATTCTTTGGAATCAATCATTGATGCCCTTGAAGAAAAATATGGAGATAAAAGAAAGATCAAAGCAAAAGCTCAAACAAATGAGAATGATAAGGATCTCATCAAGGAGTTGACTCAAATGATTAAGGACATGCAACTCACCCAAGCTCAACTCATTAAGGCCATAAAAGTCAATCATTCTAATCAAATGACCACTATTCAAAATCATTTGATTACAATCACACTCAAGTAATTAGGAACATGGAACTCAATCAAATAAGATTAATAACAAATCATTCGAAGGAAATGAGTACCATGGAGGTTAATCATTCTAGTCAAATGGCTGCTCTTCAAAATAGGTTGCTCGCCATGGAAGAAAAACAAGTACAATTAATTAACACCATGGAAACAAATCATGCCAATGAAATAAGTGTTATGAAGGCTAATCAAATCACTTTTCAAAATAGGTTGGAGGAAATGGAAATATTACAGGTACATAAATTCCAACTTAGGTAAGATGACGAATGGGAAAGGAACAAAAAAAGATATCATAAGCCTCCCAATCCATTGAAGCAAGCCTTGTCTTATTATGAGGAGGTCATTTATTCCATTGAAAAATGGCTAATTGAAGGCGACCTAGATAGAAAGGAAATTGAGGGGAATCAAGTTAACATTTATGAGATTGATCCATCACCCATGTCAGAGCAAATGCAGAATGGAGAAGGGCAGGTCACAAAAGTCTTGGATACTTCAAATTTTCCATCTGAGCATTTTCAAGATCGGGCAGAAAGTTCTACTTTGATTGCATCAACATCAACATCACGGTCTACGTAGAAGAAAAGAAAAAGGCGGAAAGGATTTGGTAAATTTGATGGCCATATACAACACAATGTTGGGATGGATCAAAGTCCTAAGCTATTCAGAATTGGACAGGGCACATCAGAAAAACAACCCATGGATCTGTATGAAAGTAAGAACGTTCTCAACATGAACTTCATTGAGGACATTTGATGCCATGGGGCATCTCTGTATTGTATTTCTAACTCCACTCTTTGTCATTTTTGTTGTTAGAATAGTTTCTTTTTTTGCTATTAAAATAAATTTCCATTTGATGCTATTAGAGTAGTTCTTTATTTCAGCATGTTAGTGTAGTATTTCATTTGAGTATTTGATTTTATGATGATATTTTGAACAAACACTACTGATATATGCCTTTTTGTGGATGCAGATTCTTGGTCCTTGCATGCTCTCACTTCTTGTCAAGCACGAATCCCCATGTGGAGCCAAATGTTGCCCATTGAAGTTGCACTTGAAATCTTTTGAAGAATCCATGCCCAAGGATACTTTAGAGGCTTCATGTACCATCAAAGTTCATATATCATCAAATTTTTTTAACTCATCTTCTTCTTCGCATCTTTTTTTGTATTGTACTCAAATTCCGCAAGTCCTACGGGGATGTAAAGTGATGCTAGTGTGATGAATTGATTCATGTAACAGGCCTAAGTAACTTGGGACATTGTCATCAAGTGAGTTTACTTTGGGAGTTTTCTTTTACTTGGTTAATTATTGGTACTTTCTAGCACTTAATAATTAATCGAGTTTTTTCTTCCAAACAATAATCTCAAAGCCGAAGCGCGGCTTGAAGGGAAGGCCTTGGGTGAGTCCTAGTGTCTAGGGTCATTGTATATTACCATACTAGATCATTCCTAAAATTTCGAAGAATTTGACTAGGTCTAAGTAGGATTTTTTAATAATTAAAATTTTCGCGCAAAACGAGATTTTTTAATTAATTTCTATGTAATAATGTAAATAAGTGGTCTTAGGAAATGTCTAGGGTGTGTGACTTCTCTAAATTCATCCTCAGAGACCCAACATTATTCTAGGACCCACTTTGAGGGTCAAAAACCAACTTATAGTCCCTCAAAAGCCAAATTTCCTAATGTTAGTGGCAAAAATGAGGAAAAATTAAAAAAAATTCAATAATTGGAAAAATTTATAAATTTTTCCAAAGTCAAAGAAAGTGAAACAAGTGACATGGCAATTCCAGTGAAGGTCAAAGATGATGTGGCAGCCATGTGGGGCCCACCAAATGAGGCTTAACTCATGTACAAAGTCAAGGATTCCAAGTGTTGAGTGAACAAGGCAACACGTGAAGTTTGGAGACACCATGAATCGTTGAAAAGTGGTGATTTATTTAATATATTTCAAAGTACAAAATGAACAAGAAAATTAAAAGCTTAAAAGGGAAGCAAATTAAAGGTTTAAAGGGGGACAATAATGCCACATGGGACAAAACTTGTACCCCCATTTTGTCCCCACTTGAGTCATATGTTGGCATGAGATTAATTAAGCTGCCAGGTCCACGCAAAAGTTAAGATTAGTCAACGCAACATTATTTGGCATCATTTGAATTCAATTTAAAGGGGGAACAATAATGCCACACAGGGCCGATTTTGTCCCCCACATTCTCTTGCATTTGTTACACAATAGTCATGAGAGATCAAAGTAGGCATTTAGTATCTATCTACGTCCAACAATTTGGGAGAGCTAATAACCTACACACAACAACAGTTGTTGCCACTCATTGGAGGTATCACGTGTTCCTTATTCTGTTGAGAAATTAGTGCGATTATGCCTCCTCTTTTCCTTAATTGAACCACACTTAGTTGCCATAAAGAACTTGCACAACAAGGATATATGCTGGCAACCTACAACAATTTGAATTGCATTTGGAGGGCACCTATCAGATTTCAGTTTCAGACTTGGTAGGATTTTTCAACACTTGGAAATTCTATTTATTTCCTTGGGATTTCCTCCCTCTCCACTTGTCACTTGATATGTTCATTGGGATTTGCTCCCACTTTCCTATTTAAAGGAGCTTTGGGCTCTCGTTTTGTATTCTTGATATGAGCTACTGAGCTTAGGGAGACTCTGCTAGATTGTATACTTGCTTTGATAATAATACGAAAGACTTTGGTGTATGATTGATGGGGTTCTCCTTCTTTTTTGAAGTGATATCTTTCTAGTTTATGTGCTTCAATTTTTATGCAATTTGGATTATATTAGCATGATTTTGTCATTCATTGTGGATTAATATATGCAAATTATCTTGTATGTATTTTTGTCTTAGAAAAATATTCTAGGAGTGAATAGTACTAGGTGATTTTAGGAGGAATCTCTAGTTCTCTCACCCATTGTATTTTCTCTAATTCCTTTATGAACACTAATATTTGTTTCGAAGTGTGTAGAAAACTCTTTTGAAATTTTGTGAAGGACCATTTGGTTGTGGGAGAAATTTCAAATAGATCAACTCACTCTCAAATAAAAAAATCAAAGGACCCATCGATTTTGGCTCCAAAAACCCATCCAATGAAGCAAATGGGAGTTTTCTTTTCCTCTACTCTTCTAGAATCATATAAAATTTAATTTTCCTATTTTTCTTGATCAAAATTTGGAGCTTTCAATGATTTTATGAGCTACTTAGAGCACGATTAACTCCCATAATTTGATCTAGTTCTTGTACCTTAGTTGTGAATTATTGTTTCTTTTTTGCATGCTCTCTCCACTTATTTTCAAATTTGTTTTGCAGTCTCTTGAGCAAAAATACAAATCCACTTTGGCAGCAAGTTTGAGAGAGGATTCCTCTAAAACTACTAACACATCTTGTGCAGGACCCCTTGCATTCTTTTTGGCAGCTTTCCAACAAGGTCGTGAGCTCTTTGAGACTCCTCTTTGGCTACGCTGAGTTCTCTTTGAGGGGAACATCTCTCTCTCTAGGCTGTGGGGTTTAGGGAGGGTTAGCCTCTCTTGTCTTATGCTAATTCCTCTTCTTTTCAAAATCTATTTTTTATATGCAAAACAATCCTCTTAATTTTCAGATTCCAAAGGCCTTTCTTGGGCCTCATTTATATCAGTTTTTCATAAATGAAAGTCCATGGTCAAAAGCTCTTATTGTAAAGACTTCCTTGATCTTATTTGAGGCCTTTAGAGGCTCCCATGTCCTTGTAACTAATCTAATAAAAAGGCTGATTTCTTTTGTGGGAGCTTGGGAACTTTTCCCCTGGTATGCCTTCTCTCCATTTAGAGGGAGAAACTTGGTTTATGGATTGGCTAATCTTTTAGATAGTTGCTATAATTTTCTGCACTTACTAATTTCATTTCATGCACAATCAACATAGCATTCATATTCTTCCATTATTAGCACATGCTTGATGTTAGTTTACATTGTGTCGTTTCCATTTACTTGTGCAATTCACTCACAAAACATGCAAGTTCTCTTTGAGCAAGCAAGTATTTTATTTTGACAAATTTAAACTATTTCATTTTTCTTTACAAGTTCATGATTTTTGTTTCAATATCTTTGTCATTCATGTTCATATGGTACTTTGGTCATTGATGGTTATTTCTTGAAAAATTTTCTTGTGCCATTCAATTTTAAGCAAATTTACTTCATTGCAAGCAACACATCTTGGATTTGTGATTTTACATTTTCACATCAAGCTAATTATTTCACGTTTTATTTCCATTGAAAGATATTGGTGACATCTACTTGAAGATTTTTCTCCTTACACTTTCTTTGGAAACATTAATGTTCACATGCATCTCATTTAGGTATTCTTAGTGTTAATTTGCATCTCTAATTAATTTACCTTCAAGCATAAGCTTGGTTGAAAGACTTTTAAGATCCCCTTTCTCTCACCCAAACTTGAGGAACATAGACCCTCTCTTGTGGTTAACATGATGACATTGCAATCGTCAGAGCCACAGTCTCTGCAACGCTAGAGACATCAGGGGGTTGGATATTCTAGGGAGGTATTGTTAATATAATCTCAACTGTCTTTCCTTGGGTTTCCCTCCACAACTCACACTAGAGACTTGTTTCAAAATAATTGTGAGAAAAATTACATCTAGATAGGCATTTAACTTGAAATTTATGAAAATAATTGCATTTCACACTAGATAGAGTGCATTTCATGCTAATTTACTCACTTTAGAGCATTTTTAAATTTATTTGCAATACTATTTATCTATATGGCCTCATTGTTTATTGATGTTGTTATCTCTTGTTATTTGAGCACTTTCATTTATCAAGTACAATATCTATTCACATGTTGCAAGTAATATCCTTTGGTTTTTTGAATCTTGTTTGCAAGTTGTCTTTCCTTCAAATAGCATTTTGCAATTAGTGTGGGTCTTCCACTTTGCAATCTTTACTTTACTTGCAATGTTGCCTTTTCATTTACCTGTTGTTTTAGGCTTTAGCTCATGTTTATTGAATCATATCATCTTGTTATTGGAGCACTTCTTTACAAGTATAACATTTCAATATTTCCACCTGGCAAATGATATTTCATTATTGATCTAACATTGAAGCATAAAAATTGTGGTTGAAGCAAGAAACTGATAGCTTGTAGACTTTAAAGTAAAAATACACAAAGGTATTTAATAATAATAATTTATTAATATATATAAAATGTATAAGATGATATAAGATGATTTGAATGTTACAATAAAGCCCTGCTTTTATACCTCAGCAGGTGACCTTTCGTGAATGGGCATGTCTTTTAGACATGCCTTTTCACTTAATTTAATGACTATTTACCCTAAATAATATTTAATTATTTAATATTTATATTTATTTTATTTATCTAATTGTTATGAATTATATTCATAACATAGCCTCTTCCTTCGGAAGCTTTGTCCTCAAAGCCTTTAATGCTTGGGGTTTTCTTCATTTAGTGTTTGTCATCTTCGATGTATATAATCTAGCCATCTTCTTCTCTTATAGCTCATCGTAAAATTTTTATTTTTATTTATTTCCTTTTTAATTAAGTAATAATTTTTTTTTTGTTCTATATAACTCTAATAATTTTTGTTTTTTTTTTTTTTGTAACAATGTTTTTTTTGAATTATTATTATTATTTTATATAAATTTAAACTACGTTTTATTTTAAAGATAAATACCTTAAAATTCACATCGATGCTAAAAGCCGTTATATGGTCAAAATACATCCATTGCATACTTTTTATTCAATATCTCCAGTAACCAACTTCACAGGGTGAGCTGACTGTGCACATAAACATGATACCCATTGAAGCAAACGATTTAGTTTTGTGAGTTAATACTCCCCTCAATCGACTTATTTATACATTTAACATGAATATCTCCACAAAACGGAACCGAATATGGAAAGGCTTTGTTATCATTTGTAAAAGTCTCCGAACAAATACACCTTGCTGCTTCTTGGGAGACTTGACTTTTATTTCCTTTATGGCTTTCATCTCCCACAACATTAAATTGTGGTTTAGGAATAGTCCCTGGGCTAAAGCTCCAAGTTGATCCGTCCAAGCTTTAAATGGTGGTTTTTGTGCTACTTCTTCAAATTTACGTTTAGTGAGTTCCACCAGATCCACTTCTTGGTGCAAAAATTTGTTGAGATTGCTGTCTTTCTCTTGTTCAGGGTTGGGACTACATTCTTTTTCTGGTTTTCGCCTGGAAATACGTTCACGTTCTGGTTTTGGGCTGGGACTGCGTTCTTTAATGTCTTCCTGGTTCGAATGAAAGACATCAATATTTTTTGGGGCCAACGCTATGACCGCCTGCTTCCCGCACCATGCTATTGACCCACGAAGTACCCATCGCATATATATATATATATTATATATATATATATATATATATATATATAAATATATATATATATATAATATATATATATATCGAGCCAATTGAACCGACACATGGCACGCGGAATGACCCTCGATCGAAGAGACGCTGCTTAACGGCGGGGGCAACAAAAAACCGGTGGCATACCTTCGTTGAAAAAAAATCATAGCTGACCTGTTGCGTTAATCCCCTAAATTGCTGAACCTTGGCACAAATAGCACTAAAAAGAAACTCGGGATTGATGGTCTCATTTCCTTTGCTCCACCATGTAAATTCAGTGTCAACATCATCATCATATCCTTGCTTTGATCTGCTTGTACTTATTTCAACATACAACTTTCGCAAAGCTAAAGTGATTGGGCCTTCGGGAAACTGTGCGGGTTTCATGAAATGATCGTGAAACAAATCCACTGCAAGCAAATTTTGCCTAACAGAGTTGAAGAAGCAAGTATTACCCCAATATACCTGAGTCCGTTGACTATGCGCCTGTCATTTTCACGCTTGTTATCATTTATTTGTTGTTCTTCCTTCATACAGGTCATCTTTAACTCGATTTTCAAAAATATTTTGGAATTAGACAGACCAGATAAACTGAAATCCTTTCCCTTTGCGATGTGACCAAAATAGTTTCTTAAACTCTGCGAAAAAATTACTACTTGCTCGATCCGTATCCAAATGAGTCTCGCTCCTTTGCTCGTACTGTATTCAAATGAATTTTGTTTGTCTGCGTTCAAAAAATTGATATTATAAAATTTTATAAAACCATAACCTTTGCTTGAACCTTATACATTGTCCCTGATGACTTTGGCTTCAACATGATTATGTTCAAAACGAGGTCCTAAACCTAGATGGAAAGCGTAAGGATTGTCAAAACTAGATTCTAGACCCACATGTGAAAAGTTGGGGTTGTATCCCTGCAAATGAAAATCTTGTACATAAGAGGTCCCAACTTCATGACCCTTGCTTATGTCTACTCCTATTCCAACATTTCCATTTTGTTGGTTGATTTCAGATTCGTCTTCATCCCAATATTTGTTGAGATCATCTTCATCTAAATCCTCATCTTGATCTATGTCAGCTTCATTGGAATCTTCAACATTATAATCATCTAATGCTTCACCTTGTTTCCTTTCACTATCGCCAACATCTTCCTTGTTATCGATTTCTGCATAACTCTCTTTAAAACATATGCAGCGTCAGCACATGATTTTTCTAAATGCTGAAATGCTTCTTGAATACTAAATTGTTCAACGTAATTAGGATGTGAACGTAATGGCACATTGTGCGGCGAACTACGTTCAAAGGCCCACATGATTATATCGTGTGCCATGGCTCTGATACCATTGAAGCATAAAAACTATGGCTGAAGCAAGAAACTAATAGCTTGTAGACTTTAAAGTAAAAATACACAGAGGTATTTAATAATAATAATTTATTAATATATATAAAATGTATAAGATGATATAAGATGATTTGAATGTTACAATGAGGCCCTGCTTTCATACCTCAGCAGGTGACCTTGCGTGAATGGGCATGTCTTTTAGACATGCCTTTTCACTTAATTTAATAACTATTTACCCTAAATAATATTTAATTATTTAATATTTATATTTATTTTATTTATCTAATTGTTATGAATTATATTCATAACAAACATTATCTCTTTTGTAGGATTGCTTGTCATTATTTTCATTTGAGCAAGTACATGTTATTTACTTTAAGCAATTAATTGTTTAGGCATTGGTCTATGATGACATATTTTTCTTGAATGAATTATTGAAATTTACTCATATATCTCCTTTCTTGTTCACATTGTGGGATCAATTTAATATTGTTGATAAACTTTCCATTTAAATTAATCTCCTAGAAACTCACATTTCACTCACTAACCTTCATTAGGGACCACCCCCTTAACATTAACTAGGAGAGAGCTTTAACAGAGAGAGTTGGGATTAGGTGATAACCCCTTCTTTTAGTTTACCACCAAGTCACATCTTGTGGGGTTGAGGATTTTTCCCACACTAACCAGGTTTGCAAGTGAGGCAACAACAAGACTTTTGCTATAGTTTCCAACTTTTTAGGTATACAACTATTAGAGCTATCATGTCTTTATCTTCTTTCCTGGTTGTTTTTTTATTAAATGGATGTAAAGACAACATTTCTGGATGGAGTGATTGATGAAGAGTTATATATAAGTCAAAGAAGAGGTTTTGAGATCCGTGGGCAAGAGACTCATGTTTGCAGGTTGAAGAAATCCTTTCATGGGGTAAAGCAAGCACCATAGGTTTGGTATTGTTGTCACTCAGATTGTACAAGCAATGTGACAACGACTTAGGTCGGGGGCTGTCACTCTGATCCCCGACCTCTCCGTTCTAGCTGTCTCCCAACAAGAGGTTATGGGGGTTAGTTACTATGGAAATGTGAAGATGGAGGACAAGTTGGCAACCAATGAGTCCGGGAGACACAATTGAGTGGCCTAGCTACTTGGTTAATTCAAGCAAGATTTAAGGATTCAATTTTGAGACTAGTGCCTTATGGACTCAATTTCTAGCTTATTATCAATTACAGACCAAGTAATCAGATGGAAAATCGTTGCTTAGATGATTTACTAACCTGTATGCTATGTAAATCCCAAGATCCTGGTGTGATGCAAGAATCTTGATTACTTTTGGTTAAATGCCTATTCTAAATATGACTTTCCTCTTAACTGTTTTGGAACCAGTGTTTAGAGTAAGTTGTGGGATGGAAGCCAACGGGAAGCAAACAAAGGCTTGATTAACGATACCTCCCCCTGTGTTCCAACCACCCGATGCCTCCGGCGCTGCAGAGACTGTGGCTTTGACAATTGCAAGATCACCGTGTTAACCACTAGAAAGGTGCCGAATCCCTCAAGCTAATTTGAGAAAAGGTGGCCCTATAAGTCTATCAATCAGGCTTATGCTGGGAGGTAAATTATTAGTGCAACTAGACTTAAAATGCTTATGCAAGGTGGATGAGTGACTTCTTAGGTTAAGATTGTTTTATGTTTAAGTACTTGAGTTAAGATTAATCTTCAATGACAAGAGTACTTAACAATAAATGGAAAGACAATCTTACTACCAAGAATGTGCCAACATTAAACAATCCAAAGATGAACTTATCTTCCACAAGATGCTTAATCAATGATAGCACATTTAGAACACTTCTCCAATGATGACAATTACTTGCAATAATTAAAAATCTTTAAACAAAGTAAATGCCAATGATGACCTTATGCCAATATTAAGAGGTTCTCACTTAAGATGCCAATGCTTAAGATAGACAATACAATGTGTTTAGCAATTATCCAATGATTCCTTAGCAATGTTCAATTAGATGCTTAACACAATGAAGCCAATTAGATTGCAAGGCAACTAAGAAGGAAAAAAACTACTCCAATGAAACTTCAGTATTCAACAAGATGGTGTGTGAGTGCTTACTTAGAGCAAAATTAATGAGCTCACAAGTAAAAAACGAAAGCATAGCCTTCAAATAACCAAACTTCTTCACAATAGCACTTAGAATCACTAGTGAAACAAACACTTAGGACAGCAACAAGTAAATCACTCTAGATCCAAGAATTGACAAGCGTGTAAGAACCAAATATGATCAATGTGACACTAAATGTCTTGCCGAGTGAAAACACAAATTAGCCAACCTTCTTGTGATATAATATTCAGTGATATATCAGATTTAAAGGGACTTATTACAACAGTAAGGAAAGTGTGCAAACAATGAGCTATCAATGTGAGGGTGTGTGCCAAAAGGTGCCAAAAATTTCTGAATGCCAAAAACAAGTTTGCCAATATGAAGTTTTGAAATTTTAGTCATCTTAAGATGTTATTTCAGAATTATCAGACCTGAGCAAACCTTTATGCAAAAATATTTCAGTCAACAGATCAACAAGATCTATGCCCAAAGTAATGCCAAAATCACCCAATGACTAGTAGATTTTTTCCCGTGAATTTATTAATATATTTAGGCAATTTATGTTGTGATTTTAGGGCACTTAAGCATGAATTTTATCACTGTTATGAATGATTCAGAGAACTGTGGCAAACATTGAGGAAAATGAAGGGTTTAGACATCAAACCCTAGGCCAAAGGCCTTGAAATTTGCTTTCCCAAGTTTCCCTAATTCTTCCAATGGACTTGGGGACCTAAAAACAACAAATTTGAGCCAATTTTTCCTTGCAAAACCCACCAATATTCAGTACAATTTTTTTCAGAGACAGAGTGAGGGCAAAATAAGGCCAAGAGATGCCCATACTAGGCCTAATAGGGCTAGCGTAAGGCTAGAAGAGGTCTAAGGCCTAGTGGCTAGGGAAAAGGCTAGTGCAGGGGCTAAGGGATTCCGAAAAGGAGGGCAAAGGGGCAAAGGAGGTAGCAGAAGGCTGAGCGGAGGAGGGCGAGAGGGAAATATTGCAGGAAAAGGCCACGACAAGCCCTTAGGGTTGCTGTCTAGGGTTAAGAGAGAAGACCAAATCTCTCTAGGCTTACGACCAGGCCCATAAAGGCCTGAAAACCCTGACGTAAGGCTAGAAGAGGCCTAGAAGGCCTAGTGGCTAGGGAAAAGGCTGGTGCAGGGGCTAAGGGATTCCGAAAAGGAGGGCAAAGGGGTGAAGGAGGTAGCAGAAGGCTGAGCGGAGGAGGGCGAGAGGGAAATATTGCAGGAAAAGGCCACGACAAGCCCTTAGGGTTGCTGTCTAGGGTTAAGAGAGGACCAAATCTCTCTAGGCTTACGACCAGGCCCATAAAGGCCTAAAAACCCTGACGTAGGGGCTGGAGAGGGGGTCGAGGCCCTTTAGGGCTTACGACCAACCTCCAAGAGGCCAAAAATGATGACGTAGGGCCCTAAAAGGGTGACACAAGAGGTCAAAAGGCTGACGGTGGGCCTGGAGAAGGACTTTGTGCCTAGAAGCCCTAAAAAATTTACAAACCCTCGCTTGAAAAATTTATTTTGCTTCAGAGCTTCAATTTCAGCAAAGTTTCTTCAGTAGCTGGCCCTGCAAAAAATTTGGAGACTAGATCTTACCCTCAAGGGCCTAGATCTAGCTCTAATCCAACTATTTTCCTTTGAGCTCACCTACACAAATGAATTTTCAATAGCCCAAAACCCCAATATATACAAAAGTTCAAAATAATTCAAAACTCCAAAACGGGGATCTGCAAAACAAAGGTTAGAAAACAAGTTATTGACAAAAAATCTATTCTACAATTATATTTACAGAATATACATGTGTACAATGTTTGAGAGAATTTTAAGAAATAATTTTTTTGTAAATCCTTAATAATGGCTAAATGTATTTTCAAAAGATAGATGCAAAATCCATAGCTTTAGCGAAGTTAGAAAACCATAAATGTTGATTTGGGGTAGCATCGGATGTGCTCTAGCCCCAAAATTTGGTGGAGAGGTTGGGGCACATGAAATCTCCAATACCCAGAAGGGTTTGGGCAGATTCTAAATAGATCAGGAGATATTAAAATAATTAATATTTTTAATGGAGTCCCTAAGTCTAAACTTAGGGAAAAGAAAATATTAATGTGTATTAATATGAATCTGTGTTAGAGTGGTCCAAAAGACATGGATCAAACCAGATCTAATCTTAGCCGTTGATTAGGGACTTAATCTCGGCCGTTGATTAGGGACTTAATCTTGGCCATTGAGATGTCAATAGGAAGAGTATAAGAGGAGGATAGGGTCACTTGGAAAACACACCAGATCAGTCATTCTATTCTCTAGAGCGGGGTTTGCTAAGAGAGATAGAATCAGTGATCGGGAGATGAGCTGAGGGGCATTGAGTACAGAGGAATAGAGAAGGTAGAGATTGCGCCGGGAGAGCAGCGCAACAGCCAAGGAGGGTGACGCAGAGCCAACAAGGGCTCACACAGGGCCATGCAGAGGCAGCCAAGTGTTGCGCAAAGCACTAGACGGGCAGTGTAGCTGATGCAAAGGCTCCCAGAGCTGATGCAGGGCCTCTTGGGGCTGACGCAGGCCAAGAAAGGCTGACGCAGGGCCAGCGTGAGACAGAGAGGGGCTGACACAGTCCAGATTGGGCAGACGCTAGGGTTGCAGAGCAGTTTTGTGTCGAGGAACTGCCAGAAGGATTTTTCGGGGCTTCGGCCAGGAGATTTCTCTCAAACTGTGAGGTATAGCTACTAAGGAAATTCTCTGTTGGGTAAGCCAGTTTTGGCACTCAGATTGTACTATGATATTGCTTAATAAGAAAACCCTCAGATAGCTACACCGGTTTTCCCGCATTGGGTTTTTCTGGGGACATTGGTCCAAAAATAATGGTGTCATGTGGTGTCTTTGTTCTTGTTTCTTTTAGTTGCCAATCTGTAATATGTTGAGCATGCACTGGTGTTTATTTTCAATATTTACTTTGTAAATAACTTGTTAAAGAAAAATAACAAGTAGGTAGGAATAAATCAGAAAAAGTGCATGAAGGGTTTCTAAACTAAGTAAAATTAGAAAATTCAACAATAAAAATATTTAGGATCCAAACATAGTTAGCTTGTGCCCACAGTTTGTGAACTTAGAGTCCAAGGGTTGGGGAACTTGCAAACACTATATATTTTTTGAAAAGTAAACCGATAGAACACACAGTGAATCATATTACCTAAGATAAGCCCACAACTTACTAATAAAATGTTCCTATCACCTGAAATGAAATAACGATTCAATAAAAATTATAAAGCTCAATATAGGAATGCCTGTACCCAACACATACCACAAATCAATAGATCAGGTACACATTGAACTACACCCCAAAGTCTTTTATTATGATTATTCAGAACGTTCCCAACGGGACAATAACTTTACATCAACTCTGTTATCAACTTTACGGAGTTACATTATCCAAACATCAGATGGCATGAGACACAAATGACCTCTAATTTATTGATAAATCCTCCAAATGGAAAATAACGGATAGTTGGCTTGATCCTCGTCAAAATAATCTCGTTTGTCGATAAATCTTTGATGTTCTTTTAATCTCTACCGTCAAAAATATTTATTTTTGAGGAATTTTCGAATTTCTCATTAAACCCCTTTTTTATTAGCTCAAAAATAATTATTTTGAGCTAATTTCCTCAAAAATTTGGCTTTGACTTGACCACCAAGGCTCAAGGGTCCAATTTTTCTTGAAATTTCCAATATTCCCATTGCGGGGGACCTCCAAAAATTAATTTTTTAGGACTCACGAGTTTTTCCACTTGGAGAGTTTAATTCTAAGTTGCACGAAACGGGGAAACGGGTACGAGTTTCCGAAACTGGAAGCAATAC
>APFE031346191.1:306798-352631 GCA_000404065.3 Pinus taeda | reverse complement strand
GTATTTTCCATTAATGAAATGAAGTATTATTTCCGCTGCATATTTGTGTATATGGTTATCTCTGCAATTTGTTGCGTTCCTGTTTAAATCCGGATCAATTTTAGGATGGGTCTTTTCTTCTTCGTTGCCTGATTCACCTAATAATGGACTATACTCACCCTCAATATATTTGTCTCCTAAGGCTCTGAATCTTTTTCTACTTCACGTAGATCCAGTCTGACCTCTTTTAAACATCAATTCACAGGCATGACACCCTTTTCACATAACAGTGTTTTAATCCAAGTTTTTAGCAATTTCAGGTACTTACCTCTCAAACCCTTAACGAATTGGTGTTCAGCTTTTCTATACGATATAGATGTGTCAACTGAAAATTCAGTGATGAAATCGCCCAAAATACTATCGATCCAATAGTCGATGGTCATTGCAACCTTATAATCAGACTCTTCAAGACACTTGATCAGTTCATGAGACCACACCAAATGTTAGTCATGGTTCCAGGCAGGTTCATTGTCTGCTAACTTTGAAATCCCCTCGTGCAGTTCATTAGTGAATGATGCGAAAATATTCTATGCTCTTTTGTATACATATACCTCTATAACCACCTTTCTTTAAACTAGCACGGATTTCAATTTTCTTGAGTTGTAAACATGTGAAACTTCTGATCTACCCAATTCTTGAGTTCTTTCTTAGTTGGTATCCAAGAAAACCACATCACACATCCCTTAGATAGATCTCGGTCCCAGAAATGGAACCATTTGTTGGCTTAAGGAGGCTACAACTGAGGTTCATAGTTAGCTACGCTAAGCAATAAAACCCTACACTACCGGCCCTTTCGGCAACGGTCCACTTAGCACAGGCTATAGTCTCACCCAAGGTAGTATTGGGGGATGCTAGAACTAGGTTTCTGCATCCATAAGGCTATCTGATGTAGCAGCAAGGAATTTCTTTAATCTAGGGCCCGATCTAATCTTCGTGAACCCTTATCTTCAGAATCACAGACTTAAAGTGATTTATACTTAATTAGATCTATAAGCTTCGTCGAATTGTTCTAACATGCATAAGTTATCATACAAAAGTATATATGGACCTTCACGATGCAATTAAAACAATATTACAAAGAATCGATCATAATTGAGCATAACACAAAAACATATAATTATACAGAGAACGCACATAATTTCTTCAAATATGCTTTATCACTTTAGATATTCAATGAAACACTTCTTTTGACCCTGTGCACACAGTTGCAGGGGCCCACGCACTCGGCTATGAATTTTCCAAGCTCTTCGTGCACTTAGGTGCAAGAGCCTTCCCCTTCACCAGAATACAGATTACAAATAAAATAGCCTCAAAATCTTATTCAAACACTTTATTCACTACCTAATGACTCCTAGATGGCTTCTTTTTATATCTTTTACATTATATTACCATGGTCCGGGACCGATGGTCAGAAATCAAAACAACCCATCCCTTTACAAAACAAGGGGCTTTGACCGGCCTAAAAGCCCCTTTGACTCTTAACGTTCTATTGTAGAATTATTGGTTTTGATAAATTAGACAAAAAATGAAAATGTATATACAAAATGTTAAGATAGGATATGGACAAAAAGAATATTGAATAAAAAATGTTAGGAAAATTTTTGAATAAACATGTCCATATCAAAGAAAATGTTAGGGTAGATGCCCTAACAAATAAAGGCAAAATAAAATGCTAGGTTAGACAGAAAAGAAAACAGAAATAGACCATGAAAGTGTGCAAGTCTAAACGCCACTACTATTTACTTTTATGCATAATAATGATTGTGTGAAACTTGTTATTCATGCCACAATCCATGGTAATCAAACTGTCTAATCTTGGTTATTCCATGCTTTCAATTTTATGTTTATAGATCAAAGAATAATATCTGACCAAACAGTTTAATCTTGGTAGATCATAGTTAGGTAGAGAAAATAAAAGGATTTCATAAGCTTAATCTGAGCCCTTGGATGATATAAGGTTAGAAAATAGAGTTAGATTGTTTCTAGTTCAAATGCACTCTAAAAGAATAAGCAAAATGTTAGGAATAGAAGGGTAGGTAGAAGTTAAAGGTTTTGAAATGTTAAAATGATTATTTCCTAAAGTATATTATCACATCCCATAATTCATAATGCAATGAACCATTGGGTGGAAGAAAAGTGTGATGTGCGATAACGATGTCAACCGTTGGATCACTGCGGATTCTTGACCGTAGATCTTATCGCATCGTATCGCTCTTAAGGGAATGAACCATCAGGCGTAAGAAAATTTGATTTGTGATATTCTATCCATTTACTCACTAAATCACCCAGACTCACACCCGCCTATCATATCCTTTATAACCATCCACTCCTTGCTACTACGATAAACTCCCGTCTAATCCAACGCTCCACATCCATATCGACCACGCCCGATGCCTGAACAATAACTGTCCAATAAAGCGGTTTTCCTCAACCCCCCTAATGCTACGTGTCACGCTCTAAAGTATATCGGGTGAGCCCTCCTCAAAACCACTTTCGCCTCATAAGCAGTGTGACAACCCTTTAAAACTGCCTCCTCACCAACCCGATAAACTGCCGATTATTAAAACATTCATGCCATATTAAAAACTTGCCCGTTACACTTTAAAAACCCCGAAAACTCTTGTTTTTGTGCCTTTCACCCGTTTCACAGTTTAAACCATTAAAACCCTTCAACACTACCCTGAACCTCTGCGATGCCATTTAACCTCCAATTACGTTCAAGACGCTACCACAACTCCTTCCTCAGACATCCCTGTGTAAACAAAGCCATCAATTGCCTTCCTCTTGAACCTGTGTTTTCTTAACTATTGTTGTGTTTTGCAGGTAATAAGTCGAAGACTTGAGCATTGGATAGACAACTCTGATATCAGTCGCAGGGTCTATTTATTCTAAGACTTAACAAGAAAACTGTTAAAAATTCTATATTTAGAGAAGAAGACCATTACACAAGGAATAGATAAGAAGACAACTATACAGAGCCTTGACTATTAAAACAGAGGATCAGCGATACAACTCTCATAATAAAAACACTCAGGGATTCTTTCTTCATCCCAGATGAAATCAAGCATATATTTTGAGTAAAGGCCTCTTTTAATAAATACACCGAGATGGATGAAACCTACAAAGGATAACAAGCATTTCTATCCCAGATAAGAAATGCTAGGAAGAATTAACAGATTTACTTAATTAAGGAAAATTGAACAACATTCATATTTTGAAGGAATAGTCATCTAGCTTCAACCTCCTTTCCACTTTTTCAGTGATATGTCATCAAACAGCACAACACTAAAGCAATGCTAGATCATTAGACAGTTTCATTTTTTATTATGTAAATAATCTATTTTTGTAAAATCAGTTTAGGATATTTTTCGTCCTACTAATGTATAAATAACTCTCTTCATGAGTTATCATGGTCTTCACCCTTGATGAAGCATTTCTAGATATTTGATGTACTTGACTTTTCTGGAACCTCAATACGAAGCAAAGGGTTCTGAATTTTGTTTTGCACAGTTTGTGTTTCATGTAAGTTTTTCATGTATTACTCATTACGTTTTTCTTCATATTCTTATGACTTTACAGAGATAACTAGGTAGGAATAAGTGTTTCTCAATCTATTCCTATAAGCTTTCTGAAGTGATAATCATTAAAGAGAATGGATTAATGGACTGTCTGTTTAATTAATTCTGTCTGAATCAATAAATCATCAGCATCTCATTGTAAGCATAAGCATATTCTTTTGAACCTTCTGAACATCGGTCAAAGTTTTTCGCACTTATGATTATGTAATTATCTATCTGAGAATTGTGATAATCATATTATTATTTTTTTTCTACTCACCACTATTCAAGCTTTATCACTGTGTGAAATTTATTTTATAGCATCCCTTTACTGAGATATTGATATTATTCAAAGGGTTAGGTATATCAGTTCTATATTTGTTTTATTCATTGGTCTCCCAAATCAAAACAAAAACCCCCAAAACATTTATCTTAGATGCTCTGGCATAATAGCTGACCATTATTATCTAAGAGGTACAACATCGAACTAGTGCCATTGTCAGGGACTCAAATTCCATTAAGTTTTTGTGGGGCAACGATATGTATTCTATTCCTTTAAGGTGATTAAAGGTTTATAAAGGTTAAAATCCTTCACTTGGAGACTCCACTCTCTCAAACTGGCACCTTTTAAGCACATCAGATCTCATTCAAATGGTAACATAGTTGATCCTTTGTCAGATCCTGGAAATTTTCTAAGAAAAGCCAATTCTAAAAGGGGACATCAACCCTCTTCTTCTTCTTCTTCTTCAGTCTTACATTCTAAAGATTTAACATCATTTGATCCTTATATTAACATTCCATCCAGTCCATATTACTCTCACCTATCACCTAGGGTTGCTGAACTCTTGAGAGGAGTTGATTTTAAATCAGCATTCCTCATTCATTCATTTGAAACTCATCCAGAACTCTCACTACCACCAGGATCTCCTAAAACTGAATTTGACTTGGGTGTTAATTTACCAGAATATAAACCAACAGATTTCATATCCCCTACCACTTATTCGTTTCCTCCCACTTTTGGACAACCTGAAGCTTCTACTTCTAAACAACTCGAAGAGACCTTCTCTGTGTATTCAAATCCACTCTTTAAACAAAAGAAGGTATTCATCCATAGGTCCAAAAGTTAGTTCTTAGGACTCCTTTGAAATCACTCAGGAGATCCCCTCCTTCTTCTCCTCCAACTAGTTCTTCAACCCCTCAATCACCTTCTTCAACTTCTTCTTTATATTCTTCAACTTCTACATCCACACAAACACTTCATACACCACCTCCCACTATGGCTTTCCAACCTATTGTACAGACTAGATATGCAGCTTTAGTCTTACCTCCTAATCTCGATGCATTCCCAGCTGGATACTTGAAATACCTTCCCAGGTATAATGGAGAGACCGGTCCTTCTGCTAAAGACCATCTTCAAGCCTTTTTAGACTTTGCAGATAACATGAATATTGAACGAGAAAATGTTTACATGAGGTTGTTTTTATGATCACTTGAAGGAAATGTAAAACTTTGGTTTAGGTAGTTACCTACAAATACCATTAGAAATTGGAAAGAGCTTACAACTATATTAAAAACTAGTGGGGTGTGAAAAAGGATCCTCTTTACTTTCTTACCGAGTTTTATGAACTTAAAAGAAATTTTGGTGAACCTGTATTAGACTTTATCAAAAGATTCAATAAGATTTACCATAAAATGCCCCCTGACTGTAAACCCCCTGTAGCAGCAGCAAATTCTAGATTTTCTAAAGCCTTTGATGATGATTTTGTTGTTATGCTAAGAGAGAGAACTTCAAGAACTCTTGAAGATATGCAAACAATTGTTATTGAGGTAGAAGCAAACAAGACTGCTTCAACTACTTTGAAAGCTAAAGAGGAAAAGGCCCAAAGAAAACTCAAATTGACACTAGAGGCTTCTAGTTACTCTAAAAGACTAAAACTAAAGATTATAAAATAGATGAAATAACTTCTCTTTTGAGAAATCTATCTAATAGAATTTCCAAGATTGAGACTCAACCTAGGACAACTTGACAAAAAATTTCTAGACCCCAAAATCAAAATCAACGTTAGTATCAAAGAAATCCACCATTACAAATTCTTCAGAGACCTAGTAATGATCAGCAGGTTCCTACTCCTTTGTTGATAAATGATCAACAACCTGATGATAATGCTATGACCATCACTGAAGATATAAATAATTTTGATACTTCCTCTGATAAAATAGTTATTATTCCTCTTACACAACAAAATCAGGTTCAAGAAGATCAAGAATCTTCACAAGTTTCTAAATACCATGCCTTCTCTGAATTTTTAATTGCAAAGTTGAACAAAAGATATGACCTTAGGCCTACGCCTGGCCCTGGAAGACCTCCTAAGGAAACTCCGGTAATTGAACCTCATGCCAAAGTTACTCAAACTCAAACAACTTTTATTCGACCATTAGAATAGCCAATTAATATTCCTTGAAATGACAAAAATGCATTGACTACTTTTAATGTTGAAAAAGAGTTAGAAAAAGTTAAAATTCCAATTCCTCTTTCATAACTTTCTAAAAACCCTAGGCATAAAAATCAGGTTTCCAAATCGATACAAAATACCTCAGTTGATGCAAACTAGCAGTTGTTTTTGGCCCAAGCTCAATTATGATAGATGAAATGGTGCCTCCTTTCTAAGTAACTCTTAAGACAAATGATTCCATGTTGTATAATTGTATGCTGATTCTGGAGCATCACATAACCTCATGCCAAAACTATCATGGATCATTTGAAACTTGACAAAACTAGATCCTATCATGACTTGTACACCTTTGATTCTAAAAGGGTGCCTTGCTTAGGATTTATTAAGGATTTAGTAGTCACCCTTGCCCAAATTCCAATGAAAAGTATAGTACTTGATATAGTTGTCACACATATCCCTCCCAAATTTGGAATGCTCCTTTCAAGGTCTTGTGCCAAATTAGGGGGAACTCTTCAAATGGATATGTCTTATGCTACTATTCTAGTTTATGGGGGAGAACAACTATGATTATATAGGGAGGTTAGATTTGTGCACACTGTTTGTAAAACAGATCAACGAAGGAACCATCCCATTTATGCAATTGACCAAGATTTTGGTTGCTTTCAATTCTCTTCAAACCAAGTGCATGAAACTAAAGTTAGAATTGAAGATGTAATTGATAGTCCAGTACCAAATAAAACTGATATATGGAAACTATTCTTTGATGGCTCCAATACAAAATATGGATCAGGAGCTGGAGTAGTTCTAATATCACCAGAAAAAAGAAAAAAAATACCCAATCATGTAATCTTGACTTCGAAGTTACAAATAATGTGGCTAAGTATGAAGCTTTCCTTTTAGGATTGCAATTAGCCAAAACCTTAAAGGTTCAAAACTTAAGTGTTTTTACTAATTCAGAGCTTATATTCAAACAAGTGAGAAGTATTTTCCAGACTAAACATCCTAGACTTAGGTCTTACATAAATGAAGTATGGGATTTAGTTGAAAACTTCTTTGATGCCTTTAATTTGACTTATATTCCAAGAGATCAAAATATTCATGCAGATGCCTTAGTTGTTTCTGCTAGTTCATTTAAAATTCCTGATCAGACTAATGTACTCTACCAAATACAAGTTAAGTATAGACCATCTATCCCAAACAATCTAAAACATTGGAAAATATTTGAAGATGATGAACACTTGAAATCTTTTCTACAACTTGTAGATCAATTTTCTCTTCTAGAAATTGACGAAGATAGATCCCAAATAAATGAAAATACAAGTGAAAATGATACTTCAGATTTCAGTTCAAAATTTTTTGATCATAATATTATTCAATTGTCTAACAATTTTATTCCAAAAGGCTTGATACCTTTAGAAAAATTGTTTGATCAAAAAGATGTTCTCTGAAATCCTCAGTCCATTTCTTTGAAAGAGGATATAGAGGAAATTAACATTGGAACAAATGATGATGTCAAAAGCATCAAAATTTGTGCATAGCTAGACCCTGAGATTAAAACTTAATATATTAAGTTACTTCAAAATTATAAGGATGTTTTTTCTTGGACCTATGTTGATCTAAAAACTTATGATACTTCATTAATACAACATAAGATCCCTTTGAAGCCAGAAGCAGTACCTTATCAACAAAAACTTAGGAGAATTAACCCAGCCCGTCTACCAACTGTTGAAAGGGAGATTAAGAAAATGCTAGATGCCCAGATCATTCTTCCTCTTAGATATTCTAATTGGGTTGCAAATTTAGTTCCAGTTAGGAAAAAGAATGGAGAAATTAGGGTTTGTGTGGACTTTAGAAATTTGAACAAAGCATCATTAAAGGATAATTACCCTTTGCCCAAGATGGATCAGTTACTTCAAATGGTTTCAGGAGCATAAATAATTTCTATGCTTGATGGTTTTTGAGGTTATAATCAGGTGAATGTTGATCCAACAGACAGGGAAAAGACAACCTTCACTACACCCTGGGGTAAATTTATGTACGCTAGAATGCCATTTGGCTTATCAAATGTTGGAGCAACATTTCAAAGAGCTATGGATGTAGGTTTCATGGGTCAGGTAAACAAATTTGTAGTTATTTATCTTAATGACATTACTGTTTTTTCTAAATCTGATCAGAGACATCTAAAGCACTTGAACAAGGTTTTTGACAGGTGTAGGAAATTTGGGATATCATTGAACCCTAAAAAGTCTTTGTTTGCTATTAAAGAAGGAAAACTATTAGGCCATATAATCTAAAAGGAAGGAGTGGTAATTGATCCTAAGCATGTGTCTACCATTGAAACATTGACCTTACCTAGAAACAAGAAATAAATTCAAGCTTTTCTGGGTAAGATTAATTTTTTAAGGAGATTCATCCCAAATTATGCAGAGATTGTAAAAGATATAACTGACATTCTCCAAAAGGATCATGAAGTTAAATAGATTGACTCTTCCAGACATGCATTTGATCATATCAAGAAAGCTATCTCTAAAGCTCCCACCTTTGTCAGCCCTGATTATACTAAACCATTCAGCATCTTTTCTTTTGCCTCAGAAACAACCCTTGCCTCCATTCTATTACAAAAGAATGAAGATTCCCATGACCAGGCCATAGCCTTTTTAAGTAAGGTTATGAGAGATGTTGAGCTTAAGTATGACATAATCGAGAAGCAAACCTATGCCCTCATTCAAGCCCTGAAATCTTTCAAGATGTATGTCCTACATTCACCTATTACTGCTTATGTTCCTAATGGTGCTGTAAAAATTGTTTTAACTCAACCTGAGACTGATGGGAAAAGAGGTAGGTGGATCACTCAAATACTTGATTTTGATCTAACTATCAAAACTACAAAGCTAGTAAAAGGCCAGGGATTAGCCAAGCTTCTAGCAGAATCCAAGTGCAAAGTGCTTGGAATCAATTCTATTTTAGAAGTATAGGGGAAGAATCCACAAGAACCTTATGTCCTTGCACAAGGAAAGAATCCACAAGAACCTTTCCTAATTATACAAGGGGAGAATCCAAAAGAACCTTCTCTTCAACCTGAAGAAAAGAATCCACAATAACCTTTACCTTTAGATCAGATCAGCCCTTTACATATTGATGACAAATTTCTATTGTCATATTGCTATAAAATCATTGTAAATTTTCTCCTCAATTTTGAATGCCCAACATCATTTTCCAAAGCCCAATGTAAAAGTATTAAATTGAAAGAAGTCAAGTACTACATCATAAATGCAAATTTGTACTGGAAAGATCCACTGAATATTTTGTTATTATGTTTAACAAAATTGGAAACTGAAGGAATCATTGATCAGTTTCTTGCAGGATTTTGTGGAGGACAATATGCTTGGAGAGAAACAGGGTTAAGTTATGATATGTTCTATGCTTAGAGCAGTTTACTTATCTTTCTTATTATTATCCACAAATTAGCAAATGCATGTACATAAGTAAAGTGCAGATAGAACATTAAACGATCAACAGAAAACAAGACAAGACAAGAGACACAAGATGTGGCGACTAGCCCAGGACAAACCCCAATATGGGGAAACCCTTTGATCAAATCTTCTTTTATCTTCAACAATTCAGTAGAGAGAAATAGTACAAAAGTCTAATTTATATCAGCAACAGCAAACCCTAGATCGGCGGCATTAGAATCATCAACATCAGCGGCATCAGTATCATCGGCATCACCAACATCAGCATCATTGGCATCAACATCATCGACATCAGTGGCATCAGTATCATCAACATCAGTGGCATCAGCATCATCGGTATCACCGGCATCAGCATCATCGGCATCAGCCCTAAACTATGGCAGTCAATATCTTCCAAACCGAAGGTCAGATCACCTCGATTCTTGTGCCAAAAATTGTGGATTTCCAAGGAGAGTCAGCTTCACCTACTGCACAATCAATAGAGAGAGAATGTTGGTCAACGCTGGTCAAAGTTCCAATATGCAGTTTGTAAACCCTTAGAAAATTGCGTCCTTCCTTCCCATGTGTGAGAGAGAGACCTATCTGCGCAGGAGAGAGAGAGAGAGACTCTTTTCTACGCAGAAGAGAGAGAGAGATGGATGAGAAGTGTGTCCAAATGAGGAGGAGACATCCTTTATTTATATGCAAACGTTGATGATGAATAGATGTGTCTGTTGGGCTTCTGAGCCTACATAAGTTGCTGGCCGACTTTGACAATTTGTCCATAATCAAAATAAATTCATATCTCCATAAATACTTATCCCAATCGGATGATCTTTAGATCAATCCTACACCTCTCAACGAGAGGAATCTAGATAAAATATTATTAGCCATGAATAAGGTGATCCTCATGGAGTTTGGCCCTAGTTTCCAATTTTAACACTCCCTCTCAACTAGGGATAACTCCATCTACAATTCGTCTGACCGTTGCTACTATTCATCCATCAAATGCACTGCCCTAAACAGCTTGACCCCTGCTCTGCTCTACCTTGCTATGCTCTGCTCTGCCTTGCTATGCTCTACTTTGCTCTTGTCTGTTTTTCTCTGCTCGAACTATGAAGAAGAAGAAGAAGTGATCAAGGATGTATCATACCATCCTCCACTGACCCGAAGTCAGTCTCAGAGTGTGTACCATTGGTCCTAGACCAGTCCTCTACTGACCCGAAGTTAATGTCATAATGGGTACCACTCTCACTAGTCCTAGACCAGTATCATTGGTCCCAGATCAATGAAGGTCATCCTAGCATAGGGAGTACGGTAGATACAATGATGCATCCATCAGTACTACTATGGTCCCTATCCTCATTTCCCTGCTCATTGATCAGATGAGAGGTACTTCCCATGAGTCCTAGACTACATGGGTAGGATGCCTCGACAGGAGAACTAATCATCCTGTCCACAGGAGAGCGAATCATCCTATCCCACAAGAGAGTGAATCATCTTGTCCACAGGAGAGCGAATCATCCTGTCCACAGGAGATCAAATCATCTTGTCCCACAAGAGAGCAAATCATCTTGTCCACAGGAGAGCGAATCATCCTATCCACAAGAGAGGGAATCATCCTATCCCACAAGAGAGTGAATCATCTTGCCCCACAAGAGAGCGAATCATCTTGTCCACAGGAGAGCGAATCATCCTGTCCATAAGAGAGCGAATCATCATGTCTAGTGGATGCCATGGATAACTAATCATCCTGGACTACAGGAGAACGAATCATCCTATTCCACAACCGCCATGGAGAACACATAACCTAGGCCCACAGGAGAACTAATCATCTTGTTCCATAGTCACCACGGAGAACAAATCATCTTGGCCCATAGGAGAACTAATCATCATGTTCCATAGTCGCCACGGGGTGTCACAGGGGAAGGTTGAACCTTTTACCCTGTATAAAGTGCACCCACAAGGGATGGTGAGTCACCCTGTGGTCATATGTCACTCCAAGAAGTACCACGCACCCCCCTAGAGCTCCCAGATCTCAGTACATCATACTTGAGCCTCATCAAAGGGTCTCTGAACGACACCAAGTCTTTCTCAGAAAGTTAGAAATTTGGCCTTTCCTAGGGGCTTTATCAAAATGTCGGCGACCTATTCATCTGTACCGATATGTTGGAGCCTTATTACTCCTCGCTACACCATATCTTGAATATAGTGGTACCTGATATCGATATGCTTGGAGCGATCATGAAATACAGGATTTTCTAATAAACGGATCCCGCTCTAGTTGTCACATAGGATCATGGTGGTATCCAATGTAAATCCAAAGAGCTCACTGAAGAGATTTTGCAACCAGACTGCCTCACAGGAGGTCATGCTAGCAGCAATGTATTCTGCCTTGGCGGTGTTCAGAGCCACCGACTTCTACTTCCTATTCATCCAAGATATCGAGGCAAATACCAAGGAGAAACAACACCCGGATGTGCTCCTCTGATCCTCCACATTGTCTGCCCAATCATCATCAGTATACCCAAGTAGTCTCACATTTCTGGTAGTGTATCTTAATCCATGAGTGATTGTGCCATGAAGATATCTCAGCAGATTCTTGGCACCAATCCAATGTGAATGACGAGGCTCAACCATATGTTGGCTCAAAGTGTTGACTGCAAAGCATATATCCAGACGGGAGTTAACCAAGAACATCAATGCTCTGACGAGCTGTCGATACTTGGTAGCATTTCATAAAACAGGTCTGGTAGCACTACCACTTAACTTCTTAAAGTTAAGCTCCATTAGGGTAGTTACGGCCTTGCAGTCCACCATGCCAAATATTTCCAGTACCTTCACCACATAATTTCCTTGAGATAGGAAAATCTCCCCTGGTTTTTGCCATACTTCAAGTCCTAGGAAATAGTGCATGAGTTCTAGATCTTTCATCTCGAATTCAAAATCCAGCTCCCTCTTACATTTGTGAATGAGAGGATCTGCACCTGTTAAAAAGAGGTCATCAACATACAACACCAGTATGAGAGGTTTGTCATCTTCAACCTTAAAGTAAAGGTTGGGATCGGCTTCACTCCTAGTGAATCCCAACTTCATCAAGTAGCTATCGATCCTCTCATACCATAATCGGGGTGCTTGCTTCAGCCCATAGAGGGCCTTCTTCAACCTACACACATGAGATTTTTGATCATAAGTCTCAAATCCTTCAGGTTGCTCCACGTAGACCTCTTCTTTGATTGAACCATGCAAGAACACGGTCTTAACATCCATCTGATGTAGTTTCCATCCTTGTGAAGCCGCAAGGGCTATGATCGAGCAGATGGCAGTATATCTGGAAACAAGTGCAAATATCTCGTCATACTCTTTTTCTTTCAGTTCCCTGGTGTCAGCTTCTTGAGAGCTCCCCACTGTAGGAAGATTGTTCACCTTGCTGAGAGCCATATCTTTGTCAAAAGTGACATCATGACTAATCAAGAATTCCCTTTGATCGGCTACATAGATTCTACAACCCTTAGTATTTTCACTATAGCCCACAAAGATTCCTTTCTTTCCAGATGCACCCAATTTATTCCTTTTCTCTTTCAGCACATGAAAATATACAGGGCTTCCAAAAATTATAAAATGAGAGATGTCAGGTTTCTTACCGGTGAACATTTCTTCATGAGTCTTGGAACCCAATGCTTGATGAGGGCATTGGTTTTGCACATATACGACGTGTTTGCATCTTCGTCCCATAGAAACTTTGGAATTCTTTGATCATGAAGCATAGCACGAACAACTTCCATGATTGTACAATTCTTCCTTTCTGCCACATCATTCTGCTCAGGAGTATATGGTGTAGTAGTCTCCCTCTTAATGCTAGCCTCTTTACAAAAATCATGAAACTCATTAGATTCATATTCAGTCCCATTATCAGTCTTTAAGATCTTGATCTTCTTTTCGGTTTGATTCTTGATCAAGGCTTTGAAGTGCCGAAACTAGGAGAACGCTTCATCCTTCTTTTTCAAGAAGTATATCCAAGTCTTGCAAGAATACTCATTTGTAAAAGTGAGGTAATATGAATATCCTCCCAAGGAGTTCACAAGCATCATACCACATATGTCTGAGTGAACCAAATGTAATATATCGGAGGTCTTGCCTTGGCTAGAGGGGAATGGTCCCCTTTTGAGCTTTCCTTCGGCACATCCCAGACATACATCTTCTTTCTCTACTCGACATTCAGGCATCCCTGTCACCATTTGTCTTGCATCTGGTAGAGCTTTATAATGAAGATGAGCAAACCTTCGATGCCATAGTTTGGACTGAAGAGATGTGTCACAAGACATGACACCTAGCGGACTTCCTTCGACCTGATATAATGAATCAACTTGAAACCCAAGAGTGAAGGTATATTTAATATTGTTTTTCCATACACGTACCTTGCCATCGTTGAAAGCCACCTTGTAGCCTTTGTCTTCCATTGCCGAAATGGACACCAGGTTCCTTTTGAGATCAGGTACATATAATACATCCTATAGGTGGATTGTATTACCTTGATTTAATTTAAGAGAGACATTGCCTACACCTTTCACGAGATATTTCATATTCTAGCCTTTCCTTGGATTTAGCCTCAGAATTGTTTCTTCTTTTAGCATGAGAAGAAAACGCAGTGGGATGACCTTTAAGTGTGGGCATTTCCTGTTCTTCCATCCCTTCTTCTTCTTGAGTTCATCTTGCCATTAATTCCTCAAATTTGAGAATTACATTATTGTTGAGAAGAGTAGTCCTGAATATATACCATTCAGATGGTAATCCTCCAAGATTTGTGAGTGTCATTTCCCTGTCAGGAATTACTTCCCCAATAGATAGGAGATCCTTCTTGATCTCAGTGATTCTTAGGAAATATGCTTGCATATTTTCATCTTTGCCCTTCTTAATTTCCTTCAGCGTATTTCTAAGAAACAAAACTTGATTTGCATCATTAACTTTAAATAAACTCACCAGTCTATCATAGATTTCCATGGAGGTGTTCAGCTCAGAAACATAAGCCACCAAGCACTTGTCGATAGAGTCCCGGATGATCTTCTTTGCTTTGACTTCTCCATATTTCCATTTGTTCCTAGCAGCACTGGATGCATTTGATGGAGGCTCAACAATATTGCTTCTCACATGGTCCAACACTTCTTGATCTTCTAAAGTCAAATCGAGAGACATCTTCCATTCGTGATAGTCATATTTCTCACAGAGCTTGTCTTCGACGGGGAAGAGTGTTGAGGACCCCATAGTTCTTTTTAGATAGTCTTGCCAACCTTCTCTTTAGTGATTTCTCTTGCTCTTGCTTGGGCTTTGTCTTCACCTCAGCTCTGATACCTTTGTTATGGTATGTTCTATGCTTAGAGCAGTTTATTTATCTTTCTTATTATTATCCACAGATTAGCAATCACATGTACATAAGTAAAGTGCAGATAGAACATTAAACGATCAACAAAAAACAAGCCAAGACAAGACACACAAGATGTGGCGGCTAGCCAGGGACAAACCCCAATATGGGGAAACCCTTTGATCAAATCTTCTTTTATCTTCAATAATTCAGCAGAAAGAAACAATACAAAAGTCTGATTTATATCAGCAACAGCAAACCCTAGATCAGCAGCATCAGATTCATTAGCATCAGTGGCATCAGTATCATCGGCATCAGCATCATCGGCATCACCGACATCAGCATCATCGACATCATCATCATCATCAGCATTAGCATCATTAGTATCATTGGAATCACCGACATCAGCATCATTAGAATCACTGGCATCAACATCATCGACATCATCGGCATTATCATCAACGACATCAACCCTAAACTAGGGCAGTAAATATCTTCCAAACCGGAGGTCAGATCACCTCGATTCCTGTGCAAAAAATTGCGGATTTCCAAGGAGAGTCAACTTCATCTACTACGCAGTCAAGAGAAAGAGAATGCCAGTCAACACTGGTCAAAGTTCCAATCTACAGTTTGTAAACCCTTAGAAAAATGCGTCCTTCCTTCCCACGTGTGAGAAAGAGACCTATCTACGCAGGAGATAGAGAGAGACTCTTTTCTGCACAGAAGAGAGAGAGAGATAAATGAGAAGTGTGTCCAAATGAGGAGGAGACATCCTGTATTTATATGCAAATGTTGATGATAAATAGATGTGTCTATTAGGCTTCTGAGCCTACATAAGTTGCTAGCTGACTTTGACAATTTGTCCATAATCAAAATAAATTCATATCTCCATAAATACTTATCAGAATCGGATGATCTTTCGATCAACCCTACACCTCTCGACGAGGAATCTAGATAAAATATTATCAACCATGAATAAGGTAATCTTCATGGATTTTAGCCCTAGTTTCCAATTTTAACAAAAAACATACAAGATATTAAGGGGAGGATTTTATTGGACAACATTGTTTTTGCAAGTAGGGGCAAACGTCAGAAGTTGTGTTCCTTGTAAAATGTTTGCTGGTAAGCAGAAACTAGCAGCTCTTCCACTAGTACCATCAATAATCTCAACACCTTTCCTTCAATGGGGATTGGATTTTATTGGAGAAATCTATCCCGCTTCAAGTAATCATCACAGATGGATTCTCACAGCAATAGACTACTTCACTAAATGGGTGGACGAAATTCTAGTTTGAAATGCTACTGATTCAGTAGTAATTAAGTTCGTTGAAGAAAACACCTTATCTAGGCTTGGTTTCTAACTCAAATTGTCACAGATAATGCAGCAAAATTCTCTAGTGTTAAAATGATTGAGTTTTGCCATAAATATCAGTTTTTGTTACATCATTCAACTCCATACTACCCTCAAGGTAATGGCCTCGCAGAATCCTCAAATAAAAGTCTAGTAAAGGTAATCCCAAAGACCGAAGCAGATCATAAAAAGAGATGGGACTCTCATTTAGTTTATGCAGTATGGGCAAACATAATAACTCCAAAAATATCTACTAGTAAATCTCATTTTCAGTTAGTCTATGGGAAATATGCAATTTTTCCCACCAATTTGGCTTTCCCAGATTTAAAATTCTTGCAGGACTCAACAAATGAACCTGATGTTTTTTCAAGAAGGATAAATTAGATTATTGAACTAAATGAAAATAGAGATGAAGTTCAATACAAATTGAAGAAATATCAGAATAAGATGAAAAACCTGTTTGACAGAAGACCTAGGAAAAGGGACTTCAAAGAAGGTGACCTAATTCTAAGATGGGACTCTGGGAGGGAGGAAAAGGGAAAGCATGGTAAGTTTGACAACCTATGGTTTGGTCCATTAGCAATTGCTAAAGTAAAGGGTAACAACACCTTTGTGCTGCAAAATCTTGAGGGACAATATTCCATTTATCCTATAAATGGAAGGTTTCTCAAACATTTCATTCAATACTAAGAAGTTGGGATACATTTCATTGTAAATATTCTAGTTTCTTTTATTTTTAAGCTGTCAGTGAGATTTTTTACAGCAAAGACTCCAGAGCCCGAGGAGAAGGCACATGGATCTGCAAGTTCTCTGCATTCTACAGGAGAAAGCAGTCCCCAGTTGGAGTTGACGTTGTAGCATTTTTTGGTTTTGATAAGTTAGAATAAATTAGGCAAAAAATAAAAATGTATATACAAAATGTTAAGATAGGATATGGGCAAAAATAATATTGAATAAAAAATGTTAGGAAAATTTTTGAATAAATATGTCCATATCAAAGAAAACGTTAGGGCGGATGCCTTAAAAAATAAAGGCAAAATAAAATGCTAGGTTAGACTGAAAAGAAAACAGAAATAAACCATGAAAGTGTGCAAGTCTAAATGCCACTACTATTTATTTTTATGCATAATAATGATTGTGTGCAACTTGCTATTCATGCCACAATCCATGGTAATAAAACTGTTTAATCTTGGTTATTCCAGGCTTTGAATTTTATGTTTATAGATTAGAGAATAAAATCTGACCAAACAGTTTAATCTTGCAGATCATAGTTAGATAGAGAAAATAAAAGGAGCTCATAAGCTTAATATGAGTCCTTGGATGATATAAGGTTAGAAATAGAGTTAGATTGTTGCTAATTCAAATGCACTCTAAAAGAATAAGCAAAATGTTAGGAATAGAAGGGTAGGTAGAAGTTAAAGGTTTTGAAATGTTGAAATGATTATTTCCTAAAGTATATTATCACATTGCATAATTCATAAGGCAATAAACCATTGGGTGGAAGCAAAGTGCGATGTGCAATGTGCGATAACGTTGTCAACTGTTGGATGACTGTAGATTCTTGAACTTAGATCTTATCACATCGCATCGCTCTTAAGCGAATGAACCATCAGGTGCAAGAAAATGCGCTTTGTGATATTCTATCCCTTTATTCACTAAATCACCTGGACCGACACCTGCCTATCATATCCTTTATAAGCATTCATTCCCCACTATTACAATAAACTCTCGTCTAACCCAACGGTCGTGCCCAATGCTTGAACAATAACTGTCCGATAAAGCGGTTTACCCCGACCCCCCTCATGCTACGTGTCACGCTCTAAAGTATATCGAGTGAGCCCTTTTCAAAACCACTTTCACCTCATAAGCGGTGTGACGACCCTTTAAAACTGCCTCCTCGCCAACCCAATAAACTGTCGATTATTAAAACATTCATGCTATATTAAAAACTTTCCCGTTACACTTTAAAAACCCTGAAAACTCTTGTTTTCGTGCCTTTCGCTCGTTTCACAGTTTAAACCATTAAAACCATTCAGCACTACCCTGAACCTCTGTGATTCCATTTGACCTCCAATTACGTTCAGGACGGTACCACAACTCCTTCCTCAGGCATCCCTGTGTAAACGAAGCCATCAATCGCCTTCCTCCTGAACCTATGTTTTCTTAACTATTGTTGTGTTTTGCAGGTAATCAATCGAATACTTGAGCATTGGATAGATAACTCTAATATCAATTGCAGGGTCTGTTTATTCTAAGACTTAACAAGAAAACTGTAAAAAGTCTATATTTAGAGAACAAGACCATTACACAAGGAATAGATAAGAAGACAACTATGCAGGGCCTTGACTATTAAAATAGAGGATCAGCGATACAACTCTCATAATAAAAACACTCAGGGATTCTTTCTTCATCCCGGATGAAATCAAGCGTATATTTCGGGTAAAGCCCTATTTTAATAAATACACCGAGATGGATGAAATCTACAAAGGATAATAAGAATTTATGTCCCAGATAAGAAATGTTGGGAAGAATTAATAGATTTACTTAATTAAGGATAATTGAACAACATTCAGCTTTTGAAGGAATAGCCAGCTAGCTTCAACCTCCTTTCAACTTTTTCAATGATATGTCATCAAATAGCACAACACTAAAGTAGTGCCAGATCATTAGACAGATTTATTTTTGATTGTGTGTATAATCTATTTTGTAAAATCAATTTAGGATATTTTTTGTCCTATTGTTGTATAAATAACTTTCTTCACGAGTTATCATGGGTTTCACCCTTGATGAAGCATTTCTAGATATTTGATGTACTTGACTTTTCTGGAACCTTAATACAAAGAAAAGGATTTTGAATTTTGTTTTGCACAGTTTGTGTTTCATGTAAGTTTTTCATGTATTACTCATTCTATTTTTCTTCATATACCTATGACTTTACATAGATAACTAGGTAGGAAAAATTGTGTCTCAATCTATTCCTATAAGCTTTCTGAAGTGATAATCATTAAAGAGAATCGATTAATGGATTGTCTATTTAATTAATTCCCTCTAAATCAATAAATCATCAGCATCTCATTGCAAGCATAAGCATATTCTCTTGAACCTTCTGAACATCGGTCAAAAGTTTTCACACTTATGATTATGTAATTATCTATATGAGAATTGTGATAATCATATTATTATTATTTTTCTACTCACCACTATTCAAGCTTTATCACCGTGTGAAATTTTATAGCAGCCCTTTACTGAGATATTGATATTATTCAAAGGGTTAGGTATATCAATTCTATATTTGTTTTATTCATTGGTCTCCCAAATCAAAACAAAACCCCCCAAAACATTTATCTTAGATGCTCTGGCATAATAGTTGACCATTATTATCTAAGAGGTACAACATTAAACTGGCATCGTTGTCGGGGACTCGAATTCCATTAAGTTTTCCTAGGGCAACAATATGTATTTTATTCTTTTAAGGTGATTAAAGTTCTAGAAAGGTTAAAATCCTTCACCTGGCGACCCCACTCTCTCAAATTAGCACCTTTTAAGCACACCAGATCTTGTTCAGAGGGTAACCTAGTTGATCCTTTGTCAGATCCTAAAAAAATTATGAGAAAATCTAGTTCTAAAAGGGGACATCAACCCTCTTCTTCTTCTTCTTCTTCAGTCTTACATTCTAAATATTTACCATCATTTGATCCTTATAGTAACATTCCATCCAGTTCAAATTACTCCAGCTTCAGTACACCATCTTGTACCAAATTTTGAATGTAGTGGTACTTCTTGTTTATGTGCTTCGTCTTTCCATGAAATATCGAGTCCTCAGATAGTCTAATACTACTAGTATTTTCATAATGTATTATGGTAGGATCCAACGGTCCTACAAACAGATCAAATAACATCTTCCTTAACCAACGCGCTTCCCTGCTTACTTCACACGTTACAATTTACTTGGTCTCAGCACTACTCAAAGTCAGTGTACTCTTGCTTTTTGCTCAACCAAGAGACCATGGAGGATCCCAAGTTAAAAAATCATCTTATATTTCTTCTTCCATCCTTCTCGCTGCCTCCCCAATCGAAATCAGTAAATTCTTCAAGATGAACATCTTTTCCTTTTTCATACTTCAGGTAGTAATGGACAGTTCCCAATAGATATCTTTATATATTCTTGGCAGCTATCCAATGATCATGTCTCAGCTCGATTTGGAATTGACTAGGAACATTTACTAAAAAACATATGCTTATCCAGGTATTCACCAGATACATTAGGGAGCCAACCAATTGTATGTACTTAGTAGGATCCACTGGACTAGATTCAAAATTCCTTAACATTTTCAAGTGTGTGATCATCAGAGTTGTCATGGGTTTGCATTCTATCATATCAAACCTTTTCAATAGTTCGATCACATACTTTACTTGTCCCAAGAATATTTCATTCAATTCCTTCCAAACTTCCAGTCCCAGATAATAAAGCATAAGTCCTAGATCTTTCATATCAAATTTGGTTTCCAGCATTTTCTTACACTCTTGAATTCTTTCTTCATTACCAGTTAATAGAATATCATCTACATATAGAAGAATGATGATAGGTTCATCATTCTCTACTTTGGTGTAGAGATTGGGATCTGTTGTGCTTTTCCTGAAACCCAACCTTTGCAAGGATACATCCATTCTAGCATACCATGCCCTAGGAGCTTTCTTGAGGCCATAAAATGCCTTCTCCAATCTACAAACATGAGTTTCTTTATCCTTTACTTGGAATCCCAGTGGTTTCTCTACGTAGACTTCTTCATCTATGGTACCATTCAAGAATAATGTTTTGACATCCATTTGATATACCTTATAACCCAATGATGTTGTCAGAGATATCAGAGATCGGATTATGGTATACCTTGTTGTGGGAGCAAAGGTCTCTTCATATTCAATTCCTTCTTCTTGAGAGAATCCTCGAGCCACAAATATAGCCTTGAATTTATATATGCTTCCATCTACAGCATGCTTGATCTTAAAAAACCACTTAAAGGTTACCGCTGATTTTTTTTCTGGTCTTGGGACAATTTCCCATACTCCATTCTTCATAATAGATTGATATTCCTCATTCATTGAATTCTTCCATTCTTGGTGTTCATTTGCTTCTTCGAAAGTGGAAGGTTCATCTTCAATGAGCTTCGACATGTAAGTTGCATATCCTAATTATCTTTTCGGTTTCTCTCTCCCTGAATCTTTCACTTGCGATGTGACCTTATGCTTCTTGAAGAGTAGAAGTCAACTAGTTTGGTCTCTTTCTTCTTTTAGGGAGAGAGATTGGTTCACTAGGACCCTCTTGTTCATGATGAGAGACTGCTTCTTCCTTATTAACTTCTTCCTCAAACAAAGGAAGATCCTCCTCATCAGAATTGGATGGGAGATCTTTAGATTTCTTGAAGGAAATGCTCTCATCAAAAATTTCATCTTTGCTTACTTCTATTTGATATCCTTCTTTTATGTAGATCATGCCAGCCTTGGAAAGTTGCTATATCCAACAAATATTCCTTTCTTTCTTGCGGGATCTAGCTTCTTTCTTTTGTCCTTGGGAATGTGAATATATACAAGACACCCAAATATCCAGACATGATCAATATTTGGTTTCTTCCCATTGAAGTCCTCTTCTGGAGTTATATTACCAAGTGACATGTGAGGACTTATGTTTTGAATGTATACTACAGTCTTTGTTGCTTCTCCCCATAGGAATTTTGGTAGATCTTGATCATGGAGCATAGCTTTGAAACTTTCTTCTATAGCTCTATTCTTTCGTTTAGCTACTCCATTCTTCTCGGGATTGTATGGAACTATAAGCTCCCTCTTAATCCCAGCTTCCTTACAGAAATAAGTAAGTTATTTGGAAGTATACTCACCTCCATTGTCTGATCTTAGAATATTTATTTTTCTTTCTGTAAGATTTTATACCTCTACCTTGAATTCTTGAAATTTTATGAATACTTCATCCTTGGATTTAAGTAAATAAACCCAAGTTTTCCTTGATTGATCATCAATGAAAGTAACATAATATAGATGACCTCCAAGTGATTTATACATGGGACCAGATACATCAGAGTGGATGAGATCTAGAATCTCTTGAGCTTTAGATGTACCATTTCCAAAATGGTTTCTTTGCATTCTTTCCCAGAGCACAACCTTTGCAAACTCCTTTATGGTCTTCTTTGAGATTTGTTATCACGTTTACAACGGAGTTTAGAGTTGGCAAGATCTTGTAATGAAGGTGGCCCAATATTCTATGCCAAAGTTCACACAGACTTATCTCAATGTGGACAAGTGCTTGATTTAGAGGAGATGAGAGTTTGTAGAGTCTTCCTTCTCGAACTCCAATGGTTCTAGATTTTTCAATGCTAGAACCTTTAGCCCAAACCACTACTTTACCATCTATAAAGGAAACTATATCTCCTTTTTCTTCTAATGATGAAACATAAATAATATTTTTTCACAAACCTAGAACATATAGAATGTTGTTGAGATGAATGTTACCTCCTCCTTCCAGCTCAAATGATGTAGATCCAATGCCTTTTATCAGATAGCTCTTGTTGTCACCAAGCTCCACAGAATATGAGAACTTCCCTTTGGATAGGGTTTTGAGTTTTTTGTGATGTCCATTCATGTGTCTTGAAGATCCACTATCTATCACCCATATATTTTCATCTCGAAATGTTCCGATGAGGGCTGAGAACAATCCTTGATTCTTTGAAGATTTCAAATCTTTGGAAGAGAGGAGACTATTCCATACTACCTCAAACCTTTGCTTGGTGAGACTTACTAATGACAAACACTTCTCTTCAAGCTTATTCACAATAGAGTTGACCTTCTTCATGCCTTGTTCGAACCATAGCTCTGAAACCATGTTGAAGAATCTAAGGTAAGATGACATTAATGATTCTTCTAACTATGATAATTGCTTGTGATGTCTTTTTACTTATTAGGATTATCTTCTTATTATTATTATTATTATAATGTGTTCTTCAATCATCAAACAGCTACCAAAACAAGAAGATCAACAAGATACAAGTACACAAGATGTAGGCTCCAAGCCAGGGCAAAACCTCTCCTCCTGAGAGGATAACCCTTCAATCTCTTCTTATAGATTCTTTATTGATGAATACCAAGACCCTTGACCAACACTGAAGCCTTTCCAAGACCAATATCAGCTTCTCAAGAATGTGCTTACTTCACTGCTTTCAAAACCCAACAGAATCTCTTCCGGCAACACTACTTCGACCTCCAGCCATAGCTTTTCGGTCCCAACAACAAATCTGCAACTTCAGCCCCCCAACAGCAACTGCTACTTCACATGTGTGGACTAGAACTGATTCTTCTTTGCCTCCAGCTACCTCACTTGACCTAATTTGTCTTCTGGATATAGAAGGGGACTTTTTTGGCCCTTCCTTCAGCTCTTTTTCACCAGATCGAACCTCCACAACGAAACCCTAGCCCGACAACAAAAACCCTAGCAAACAGTTGCAGAATTTCAGCCCTCATCTTCGCACGTGTGGAGAGAAAGAGAGAGAGACAAACCCAAAACACTTCTTCTCCTTCTTCTTCCTTCTTCACTGCCCTTTTCTGCTTCTTCCTTTGCATAAGAGGGAGAGGAATGTATGTGTCCAAGTGAGGTTGAACTGTCTACTATATATAGGTCTTCTAGGGGTAAGAATTCTAGCGTCTAGGATGACTTGACAGGATGGCAGGCCGACTTGGTCTTGGAAGGCTCAGTGAAATACAAAAATAATTATTTTTACAATTTACAAGATACACGGTGGGGTCTTCATATTATGAAAACGTCCCTATTTGACGTCTTGACCTAGGACAATTGTAGAAGCACTTTGAATTAGTGCTTTGACCAATAAAACAAATTTCTTGGGCAAGAAACCCAAGCTCAATAATAATAATAATCATTTTTCTTTCTTTTACAAAATAAAAGAATCAAAAGTACATTTAATATTTATGAAGACCGAACCCAGTTACACTTTCTTCAACACGGAGACCTACCAGCATACATGTAAACGTTGATGCTCAACTAGTCAAGCCCTGTTATCCATTCTTATGTCAATATGTTGTACAACAAGATGATATTGCCCACAAAGACTTTCCACCATGAAAAGTCATGTCATTATGATAGTATGCCCTCTAGATCATTGCTACAAATCCCTAGGTCATCACTAAGTCACCTCAGTCACAAGTTTATGTCAAGTATCATTGTTAGGTCAAGTCAAAAATCAAAGTGTCAACCCCATATGTTAGGTCTATGTGTTGTGTATATATGTCATATATAGGTGTCATGATATATATGTCAAGTTATTTCCAATCAACTTATGTTATGTCACTGTACAATATGTCAAGTTGTCAAGTCAATAGTAATGCATCACCATCATATAGTCTCACAGTTAAGTAAAGTCAAGGTCAAGACACTTGCTAACTAAATGTAAAGTCATTTTTTCAATATAAGGATCAAGTTAATAGGTCATGTAAGTTTCAAGTGAAGGTCAATATATTATATCGACGTCAATATGTTATTTGTTGTAGATCACCTTCTCACTGTATAAGAGATTACAATCTCATTATTTTCGTCAAAAGGAATAGTGAATTCAAACTCGAACATCTGAAGTTACATTAAGGAAAGTGTTACATCATCATGAAACCGCACTGTTGAGACAGTCATAAGAACTGTTCACAACTACTTTGTTGTTTATTTCATATTGTTGTCACTGTCAATGTCACAATCAAACGAGTTAAGTCAAAGCAAGTAACTCATCATAGTACTTGTCATGGTAAGGCATCAGTGTTAGGTCTATTAATTCATATTTCCATAGCTCATATCATATATTACAACATAGTCCAAAGGTGTTGTTGTCACTAGTTAAGTTTATCTTAGCTATTACATTCAAGTTATTGTACACACATAACTCAGCCAACTCTCCCACTCATTAAGGATTATTATCATTATGAATCTGTGTCAATGATATAGGTCAATTTTCATATCATATAAGGACTAACAGACAATGTATACAGTTAATGCATGTGTCAAACTTGTCATATACAATTTTACCATTTGTTGGTATAAGTCATAGATAGCCAACACAACTTGTGTTATTGTGTCAAGCTCATGAGCCAATATGCGTCAAATCAACTCATTGATGTAGTTACTCCAATCCTAGACTGTGACTTCAAATATTAATTATTGCAATCTGAACCTTAATAAATTAACTCCATAAAATCTAGCAAACATATACGAATAGGCTAAGAGACATGTCTCATCATAGATAACTAATCCTTGCAAAGAGATTCTGAGGCTTACTTGATGAAGGTCGAGGTGCCTAAAGTAGACTTATACCCTTGTTGTTCCAATAATGAAGCCCAACAAAACAGATTCCAAATAAGACATAAAAGGAAAACGCAAAAAGCCTTCGTTGTCTTGAACTAATCCTATAGCCAAACAAGTCCAATAACAAAATCTGGAACTTTGTCCTATGTTGTGCCCTAGGTCTACAAAATAAGCAAGCCAAGATACAATAAGGAGGAGGGTTGTTTTCTACAATAAAGGCTTAACGAATCATGAAATAGTACTTTATTAGAGGGCTGAATGGTTATAAAGAGATTTTCCCAACCATTACAACACAAAACACAACCACAACAAGAAAAAGGAACTTACTTTGGAGGCCAAATAGAAGAATGTTGGTTGACTTCACTCCCACAGAGAGGTCCTAAAAACTTAGAGCTCCTAAAAAGAAGGTCGAATGATTTCAGAGAGCCATAAGAGAATTCGTTGAGTTGAATTGTGACTTGAGGTATAATTTGAATGTCCTTTTATATTGAATGGTAAGGCTAGTTAGGGGCTTTTATCTGGTAGGCCTTTTAGGATATTTAGGAACTCTTTAATTCTTAATAGGATTAATTTTAATTTAGTAGTTATTATCTATTAGTTTGTGTGAATGCTAAGAAACATGTACACTAACCCTCTTTGGTGTGTTTTTGTAGGTGACATATGAGTGTATTAAGTCAATGATTGATTTATTGTCTTTGGTTTTGAAGTTATGTAACTTTTATGGGGTGAGATTACAGTGATAAACAACGTCATATGTTGACAACGATAGGAGGAGGTTTCATGTCACTACCCTTGGGGGTTTTAGCCAAAACACTAGGCAAAAATTGGGGTCACTAACTGCAATTGTGAATATCTCTCAAACCAGGAAACCTCTCGGGGCATACCACATATCAACAGAAACGTATTTTCAAGGAGAATCTAAAGACATGGATCTCTAACTCAAACTCAATGATTTGACCTATCAAAAATCCTCGACAAATTCAGGGCACATCCTCAGTCTAAGGAACCCAAACCCTAAAACTTGGGTTTATAACCATCCAACAATATAGTTGTCATCATGATGTAATCCGACAATTACTAAGAAGCATTCATAACCATTTGAGATCAATGACTGATGTTTTTGGTCAAAGTCAAACCCAATCAACTTCATGGGTTGACATTAATGAAAACACCATCCAACAATCTCCTCCTTTTGTCATTGATGGAAACACGTGTACTCCTCATGTGAGTACAACTCCCTTTGCCTTCATGCTTCACCTCCTTCTCGAGATTTCAATCTCCTTCTCAGGTTTTTCTCTCCCCCTTTGACATCAATGGCAAAGGGTTACTCCCCCTGAGAATTTGTTTGCTTCATGTGGACTTGTTATCTTCTTGTGCTCCCCCTGACAAGAATCCTTCTTGTAATAGTATTTCAATGAAGATCCCTATGGACCTGTGTCATGTATGTCCTTCCCTTGAAGAGAAACCTTCCTTTGTGAACCTGTGATTCTTCAATTGCTCTGCTCCCCCTGAACTTGTTATGAAGTTTCCATCTTGTTCAAACTATCTGTCAAGTAGACTTGTGCCATATCTTGTTGTAATACTCCCCCTCTTCAAATTTCAAGGAGTCGATGAGCTGAATTGTTCAAAATAGTGTATCATCTAACAAACCATCTTGACTTGAGTCATTAACCGAAGCAACTGTTACTTCCTTGCGACATGTTACGAATCTTGAAAGTATAATTGTTGAGACTTTCTTGCCTTCCTTCTTTTCTTTCTCATCTTGTACTTGTTCATTCTGTACCTGTTTTCTTTTCCAAGCCTTCTTATTCTCGTCATCAAGCCTTTTATTCATAGTTGATTCCATCTTGTATTTATAGTGACGAGCTATGTCTCCATATTTATGATATCTGAAGCATTCAATGTCATCCATAGAATATTTCATTTGGTATTTGTCTCGTGAGCCTGCAAACTTGCTTCTAGGGTTTTGTAGATAATAAGTGTACCTACCATAAACTTCACAATCCCTAGCTATATGTCCATAGTTAGCACATAAAAAGAAATAGCCATTAAATGAGCATGCGTACTTGGATAATTCGTTCAGAGGCGGTGGTCATTGATACTTGTACTTGTCAACAACTTTACAATCCCTGGCCATATGTCCAAAGTTAGCACATTAAAAACAATAACCATTAAATAGATGAACACACCTGGAATATTTTTCATTCTTCTTTGAAGGTGGTGCTATAGTGTGTTGTCGTCCTTTATCCTTGACTGTGTTTGCATCATTCTTCAGAGTTACAACGTTCTTCTTTGGTTCAATTGTCTTCTCAATCTCATTGTGCGAAGATGTGGAACTTGTACCTTCATCAATTGGAGCCTTACTTGTTCTTTTTTTCCAATTATTTATCTATCATGTCCATAACATGTAAATGGTCCTTTTCTTTGAGCTTGTTGATCTCATTAAGCGTTGCATCAAGTTCTTCTTGCTTTTGAGCAAGATCTTCTTGAAACCATATTTTCAAGATTTCCCTTCTTTTTTCTGCCTCCTCAACCTATAGCTTGAGAAGAGTGGTCTTCTCTACTTCTCTATTGAGAGCCTGGATATGTTCCTTCTGCTCCTCATTTTCAATCCTAAGTCTGCTTAGTTCAGCCGAAGATATTTCCAATCCCTTTTTCTTTTGGTCAACTACAGATATGTATCTTTGATCAGATTCCTTCCTTTCAATTTATGCTCCCAGCATCTGTTGTTTGAGCCCGCTAATCTCTACAAATGTTGTGTCGAGTTCTTTTTGCTTATGTTGGACTTCTTTCTTCAAGCCTTGTGTCTTTGTATTCTTGACTTCTTCCAATTCAGTTCTAAGACTGCTAATCATCTTCTCAGGCTCTTCATTTTCTTTGATGATTTCTTTTCTTGTCTTCAATTCTGCTTCCAAAATTCTTGTCTTTTCCTTTGACTTTTGAGTTCCTTTATCACCTTGATCACTTGATTTTGAAACTATGTCTTACTCATTTCTCCAATTTATTCATCATAATCAAAAGGATCTGAATTTTCAATAACATCTTGGCCTGATTGTTTTGTTGAATAGAGATTATGAAGCTTTTCCCAAAGAGCTTTAGCTGTTGAACATTGATCAACTTTTGTTTTCAAAAAAATTGGCAAAACATTCAAAATTGCATTCATGGCCTTTGAATTGTACCTTTTAGCTTCATCGGTAGATGTGTTTGCAAAAACAATTGATTCCCACACTCCATGTTCCTGCAAATAGACTTCCATCTTGGATTCTCATATCCAGTAATTATCTGCATCAAAATCTGGGGTTGATACACAATACTCACTTTCTTCATATTTTGTTGCGTTTGTACCTTCCTTTGAAATCCTTGCAACCTGCTTCTTTGACTTTCCATCTCTATGCTCTAAAAATTGCCTTCTAGCGGTTACGCTGTCACTGAAGGAACCAAGCTCTGATACCAATTGTTGGAAATACTGAGAGGGGGGTGAATCAATATTTCCTAGCAATTAGCACTTTTTAATCATTTCCAAAGCATTAGTTAATCTTCAATATTATCATTGTTCTTCTTCAGATGATCATAAACAATAATCACCAATAAACAACACCATACAACAATGCAAAAATATAAAACAGAGGACACATAGTTTTACGTGGAAAACCCGCTCCAGGTCAAAAACCATTGAACACTTCTTTAGTAATTGTCTTCTCTCTGTTAAAAGAAAATTGATTATATGAAGATATCAGCTACAACTCAGGGAGGTGTCGACCTCCTGATTCACAGGCCACAACCTGTAGGACACTACTAAGCCCTAATATCCTACTGCAACTAGAAGGACGCCCCAACGCCCTATAGATGAGGCCACAACCTGATCAGTGCCCCAACACTTTGTTTACCAGCTGCTGTCGGAAAGGATGATTCGTTGCACTGTTAGTTTATCAGCCACAACCGAATGGATGCCACAACACCCTGTGCAAGCCATAACTTGCCCTAGCACCACCTTGCGACCCTGAAGTGTTCTCAGGCCACAACCTAAAGGTGACTCCAATCACCTTCCTTGACGAGTTAGAAGACCACGTTTCACAATTTTCAAACTGAATCCCATGTACTATGAATCAATGTAGAATAGTTGTAAGAAATATGTAGAATAAATGTCAAATCCTGGTAGGCACTAATCACTATCCCCACAAACTGATCACTGCAAAAATCTACACATTAACCTGTCATTGTTCCACTGCACATCATTGTCACTGCAAACTGCAAAATTGTTGGCTACTATTGAATGTCATTGCTCATGAATGAATAGTCATCAATGCAAAACCATTGTCATCGTTGTATCAAGCCGCACTCGATGCTACAACCATCGGGTATTGCTATCAAATATGGCACAATCCAAGGTGCCTTAGGTCATCCTGATGACCTGCAATCAATGCTCTCAAGCTCTGTCCTCGAAGAGCTACCAGCAAACGTGTAAACACTATAGCTCAGCTATTCAAGCCCTGTTATGCATTGTTATGTCAATATGTTGTACAACAAGATGATATTGCCCACAAAGACCTACCATCATGGAAATTCATGCTGTTACTACAAATCCTTAGGTCATCACTAAGTCATCTTAGTCACAAGTCTATGTCAAGTATCAATGTTAGGTCAAGTCAAAAATCAAAGTGTCATCCCCATATGTTAGGTCTATGTGTTGTGTCTATATGTCATATCTAGGTGTCATGATATAGATGTCAAGTTATTTCCAAGCAACTTATGTTATGTCACTATACAATATGTCAAGTTGTCAAGTCAATAGTAATGCATCACTGTCATATAATGTCACAGTTAAGTACAGTCAAGGTCAAGACACTTGTTAACTAAATGTAAAGTCATGGTTTCAATATAAGGATCAAGTTAATAGGTCATGTAAGTGTCAAGTCAAGGTCAAGATATTATATCAACATCAATATGTCACTCGTTGTAGATAACCTTCTCACTGTATAAGAAATTACAATCTCATTATTGTCGTCAAAAGGAATAGTGAATACAAACTCTAACATCTGAAGTTACATTAAGGAAAGTGTTACATCATCATGAAATCTCATTGTTGAGACAGTCATAAGAACTGTTCACAACTACTTTGTTGCCTATTTCATATTGTTGTCACTATCAATGTCACAATCAAATGAGTTAATTCAAAGCAAGAAACTCATCATAATACTTGTCATGGTAAGGCGTCAGTGTAAGGTCTATCAATTCATATTTGCATAGCTCAATATAATATATTACAGCATCATCCAAAGGTGTTGTCACTCACTAAGTTTATCTTATTTGTAACATTCAAGTTACTGTACACACATAACTTAGCCAACTCTCCCACTCATTAAGGATTATTGTCATTATGAATATGTGTCAACGATATAGGTCAATTGTCATATCATATAAGGACTAACAGACAATGTATACAGTTAATGCATATGTCAAACTTGTCATATACAGTTTTATCATTTGCTGGTATAAGTCATAGTTAGCCAACACAAATTGGGTTAGTGTATCAAGCTCATGTGACAATATGTGTCAAATCAACTCATTGTTGTAGTTACTCCAATCCTAAACTGTGACTTCAAATATTAATGATTGCAATCAGAACCTTAATAATTCAACTGCTTAAAATCTAGCAAACATATATGAATAGGCTGAGAGACATGCCTCATCATAGAGAACTAATCCTTGGAAAGTGATTATGAGGTTTACTTGACGAAGGTCGAGGTGCCTAAACTAGACTTGTACCCTTGTTGTCACAATAATGGAGCCCAAAAAAACAAATTCTAGAGAAGACATAAAAGGAAAATGCAAAAAGCCTTCATTGCCCTAAACTAATCCTACAGCCAAACAAGTCCAATGACAAAATCTAAAACTCGGTCCTAAGTTGTGCCCTAAGTCTGCAAAATAAGCAGACTGAGATACAATAAGGAGGAGGGTTGTTTGCTACACTCAAGCCTTAACGAATCATGAAATAGTACTTTATTAGAGGGTCAAAAGGTTATAAAGAGATTTTCCCAACCATTACAACGCAAAACACAACCACAACAAACAAACAAAAAAACTTACCTTGGAGGCCAAATAGAAGAATGTTGGTTGATTTCACTACCACAGAGAGTTACGAAAAACTCAGAGCTCCTAAACGAAAGGCCGAATGATCAGAGAACCATAAGAGAATTCGTTGAGTTGAATTGTGACTTGAGAAATAATTTGGATGTCTTTTTATAGTGAATGGTAAGGCTAGTTAGGGACTTCTATTTGGTAAGCCTTTTAGGATATTTAGGAACTCTTTAATTATTAATAGGATTAATTTTAATTTAGTAGTTATCATCTATTATTTTGTTTGAATGCTAAGAAGCATGTACACTAACCCTCTTTGGTGTGTTTTGTAGGTGACACGAGTGTATTAAGTCAATGATTGATTTATTGTCTTTGGTTTTGAAGTTATGTAACTTATATGGGGTGAGATTACAGTGATAAACAATGTCATATGTTGACAACTGTAGGAGGTGTCATGTCACTACCCCTGGGGGTTTTAGTCAAAACACTGGGCAAAAACTAGGGTCACTAACTTCAATTGTGAATATCTCTCAAACCAAGAGACCTCTTGGGGCATACCACATATCAACAGGAACATCTTTTCGAGGAGAATCTAATGACATAGATCTATGACCAAACTCAATGGTTTGACCTATCAAAAACCCTCGACAAATTCGGGGCACATCCTCAGTCCATGAAACCCAAACCCTAGGACTTGGGTTTTTAACCATCCAACAGTATAATTGTCATCTTGATGTAATCTGACAATTACTAAGATGCGTTCATTAACCATTTGACATCAATGACTGATGTTTTTGGTCAAATTCAAACCCAATCAACTCCATGGGTTGACATCAATGACAGCACCATACAACATACATTGATGAAAGTATTGGCCCATTATCTGAAATGACTTGAGAACTTGGTCATTTCAAAGATCTTCTTAAGTTGTTAGCATGATTTGCTACTTCTAAACTAATACTTCATCGTCTTTAGATTTTAATTTCTTTTACTTTTCTTTTAGCTTTTGGATTTATTTATTGCTTTCGAGACCTACTTTGCTCTTTTGCAATCTAATTCAGGACATACAAAAAGTCATAAAACTGAAAATGAATCCAAAAGGAGTATCATAAACTTGAGGAAACCATAGATTAAGAGTTTTGTTTTGTGAGATATGTGTTGGCAAGAGTTTGAGAGATATGTGTTGGCAAGAGTTTAACGCCCTAGTCAACATGATGTGGACAAATAAAAGCAACTAACAATTTCATCTATGAAGAATTTCGCTACCATATCTCTATATCATGTCAGTGCAAAATTTTCATATACACGTTAAAGATAGAAATGTGCTTTTCTAGCTCCATTCCCAAAGAAAACATTGCTTATCAAATTTAGTCTGTTGTTTTTTCCTTTATCAAATTTCATCTGAAAAATCTTAGGAAAATCTATACATAATTTAATTATCTTAGTTACAAAAAAAACTACTAAATATTTAATCGAGAAAAACAACTAGTTGTATAACCAACCAAAAAAGAAATGTTAATGCAAGTCCTAATCTTTCTTGGTGTCATCTAGAGATTTTGTTACACGACAATTTGGCACAGATGTTGGATAGTTAGAGTAGTTAGTCTTACACTGCAATAGTTTTGGAAGGTTTTAATACTAGTCCATAACTCTTTCATAAGCGTATAGGATGTAGACCGACATTGTAAATGGATGACAAGGATAACATTTGATGGTAAAGAAAGAAAGATATTTTACTAAACTACACAAATAGCCAAATTAGGTTAATGAGACTCAAAAGTAAATTGCTCAACCATGACAATGTGAAGTCTTGAGAAGGAAAGGAACCTTGACAAAAGTCACATTAAGGAGAAACTACTAATGTGAAGGCATTGGTGTTGATTTTTGTGTAGCATTAGAGGGTATTCCCACCTTGCTAAAGAAATCTCCAAGTTGGCCTAAGAAAAATAAAAATAAAAATAAAAAAAATTGAAGCATTATGTAAGCCTAAGAAGATAAGTTGGCCCAGCCATGAAAGGGTGTGTCCCTTGGGAAAATTCACCCCCATTCAACTAGTATATATACATGACGTGACATTTTCCTTTTCATCTCTCTTAGAAGCAGTTGCACATGCAAAAGAAATGACAAGTTGACAAGTGAGAAGATTTTGGTTTTGGGCTAAGTTTGACCACTATTGGCCAAGCTACATGAGGGTTGTTTGACCATAATGAACAAGTTGCGGGAAGCTTGTTTGACCATAGTTTACCGAATTGTAGGAAGTCTATTTGACCACGGTTGATCAAGCTATAGGAGAGCTATTTGATGGCCGGTTTGACCAACTTTGACTTGCTACTATTTAGACCAGGTTTGACTGTGTATTGACCTAGATTTTGGCACAGATTTCTAAACAAATTGGATTTGTAAACCTTGTCGAAGAATAATTTCTCCTAGAAGAAAATTTATTGGATTTTCTCCCAAGGTTGGGTTTCCCATGGTAAAAGTGTTGTCTATATTGTGCATGGTTGTCTTTCTCTGATCTTTATTATTTCTGTTATATTTATTGTTGATATTTTCTTAAGTGTTATTGCTCAATGATATCAATGGCATAAGAATATTGTCTGGAAATCATTAGGAAGTAATTATCTAGCAAAAAAATGTATTCTACTATGCATCTTGTAGAAAATTCAACATGGTACCAAAGCATTGTTGAAAGAGCAACCATTGAAGTTAGCGTAAGAGACAAGTGTTCGACAACTTAATTGGATTTGAAGACTTGTCAAAATGGCACCAAGTCTTAGAGTTGAAGACAAGTTAGATGGTGTCATCAACTTCAGATCTAGGAAGACTAGGGTACTCCTTGGAAGAGAATGAGCTTCAGAATCATATGGAAAAAGTTATTCTAGAGCCAAAGGGAGGTGAGGAGAAAGCCAATTATAAGAAGAATGACACCAACACTAAAAGAACCTTGGTAGAATCTATAAAGGACCACTTGATTCCTCATATTGTTGCATTGAAGACTACCAAGGAAGTATATGATGCTCTAGTAGGGTTGTATGAGAGCAACAACACTAGCTAAAAGTTAACCTTGAGAAATCATCTTCATAGTGTCATGATTACTAGATCAAATTATGTTGTCTCTTATCTTATGAAATTCTCCCATATCAAAGATGAGCTTGTAACCATTGGAGATAACATTGATGATACAAAGCCAGTTACAACTCTCAATGGATTTCCTTCCTCATTGGAGACATTTATTCAGGGAATTTGTGCATGAGAAAATTTGCCTACGTTTGACAAGTTATGGACTACTTATGTCCAAGAGGAGACCAAATTGTTGTTTAGGGTTAATTTGCAAAATCCACAGGATGGAAAAACTCAAGACCTTGTAGCTCATACAAGGAAAGAAGAAGAAATACAAAACTTTGGAAAGTTTGATAAGAAGAATACAAGTAGAAGTCTTACTCAAGATTGGAAAAAGAAGGATCTATCAAAGGTCAAGTGCTTCATTTGTCATGATTTTGGACACTATGCCTCCCAGTGACCTAAAAAGGAAAGGAAGGAAAAGCAGCGTGTCAACAACCAATGTTGATGATGATGATGATGATAGTGAACATCCACCTTAGAAGAAGTCAAATGAATTATTCCTTTAAGATATACCACCAGTAATGTTTGTGGACAGTTGTTCTTCTAGGCACATGACAGGTTTCTCAATTTCTCTTATAGATTTCTACGGGAGGGAGTTGACAATTTCTCAGCAGTTTCTTCCTTAATCAAGAGATACATACTTCATATTTTTTCTCCCTTGATCATTGTTATTATAATTTGGTCAATCTCGTCTATTTATATTGCATGGTTATAATTTTTTCTTCGATGACCTCTTGAGTGGAGTTTTGCATAGAGGAAGAATTGTGGAGATTGCCAAAAACATCAAGAAGTACAGATCAAAGTTTGTGGCAAGAGGGTTCTCCCTGAAAGAGGGAGTGAACTATGAGGAGATTTTTGCTCCGACTACTAGAAGGTCATGTTCTTGTATGGTCTAAGAGCTCGAGCATAGACTTGGCAGGTGTGATTAATGTTTGAGAAGGAGGATTGTACAGACATCCAAGACCGTGCCAGTTACCAAAGGAGCTTCCAGTTCTGAGGAAGCATAGAGTTGGCCAGAATGGAAGGAGTGGCCTTCCAAAAGGATATCATGGGTTGAGATTGTCAAACTAGATGCTCAGGGATGAGACGTCTCTAGGAGTAGTATGCCTTCTATGAAGGGACCACGCTAGACAACCGAGTATGCTCCAATGAGGATTTGTTTCCATGACATAGGGAGCAACTAGGATTGCCACAGGAGGATATGCTTCAGCATCAAAGGGAGCACTCAATCAGGGTGACCAGAAAGTAGTTGTGATGATGTGTCCAATGAAAGAAGCTAGCTAGTTTATGGTTAAGCCAAGACATGCAGTGAAGCATGTGTTGAGGTACTTGCATGGTATAGTTGGATATGTTTTGAGATATGTCTCAGGTAGTGAAGTGAGGTTGTAGGGATATACTGATTCAGATTGGACGAGGAGTATTGAGGACAAAAAGAGCACCTCGAGGTGTTGCTTCAGTTTGGGATTGGCTATGAATTATTGGTTTAGCAGGAAGCAGACTTTTGTCACACTCAGTGCAACAGAGGCAGACTATATTGTAGCCAATGTCGCAAGTTGGGAAGCAGTGTGGCTTTGGAAGCTCCTTGAAGGACTATCTGATCAAGTCACTTCATCTAAGACATGGTGCTGAAGGGAGCAGTGAAGCTCCAGTACATATCCACAAACGCGCGGATTGAAGGCATTCTCACCACTCTGTCTAAAGTGAAGTTTGTATACTTCATATACAAGCTTGGAGTGACGCAGAATGTTTCCCTCGTTTCCCTGAGATGTCAAAAGGACTTGGCTAGGTGACGCTCATTTAAATGGCCCAGCATACCCACATTGCCTACTCCAAGATGGAGTGATCTATAGACATGCATCAACATAGCAAGTCCGTGAACTTTTCTTATGGAGGAGAAATTTTAGCTAAGGGAAAATCTGTTGCAGCCAAGGAAAATACCTCCCTCACTAAGAGAGAGTGTTAAATTTTGTGTAACATCGGGAGGTATTCCCACCTTGCTAAAGGAATCTCCAGGTGAGCCTAAGAAAAATTAAATAAAAATAATTCTTTGGAGCATCATGTTGGCCCAAGAGAGCCCAGCCATGAAAGGGTGTGCCCCTTAGGCAAATTCACCCCCATTCAACTAGTATATTATACATGAGTGACATGTTCATTTTGATCAACAAATAAATCATTGCTTATCCCTCTTAGAAGTAGTCGCACGTGTGAAAGAAAGGACAAGTTGACCAGCAAGATCTCTATTTTGGGCCGAATTTGACCACAATTGGCCAAACTGCAGGAGGGTTGTTTGACCGGTGTTGACTGAGCTGGCAGAGGTTTATTTGACTGCAGTTGAACGAGTTGCAAAGGTTTGTTTAACCACAGTTGACCAAGCTGCAGGAGGGTTGTTTGACTGTTGACCAACGCTGACTTGCTGCTATTTAGACCAAGTTTGACTAGTATATTGACTTGAATTTTGGCACAGATTTCTAGACAAATTGGATTTGTAAACCTTACTAAAGAATAATTTCTCCCAGAAGCAAAGTTGTTGGGTTTTATCCCAAGGTTGGGTTTCCCAGGGTAAAATTGTTCTCTATTGTGCATGGTTGTCTTTCTTTGATCTTTTATTGTTTCCACTGCAATTATTGTTGCTATTTTCTGAAGTTTAATTGCTCAATGATATCAGTGGCATAAGAATACTTTGTGGAAATCATTAGGAATAAATTATCTAGCAAATAATTGTATTCTATTGTGCATCTTGTGGAAAATTCAACAGCTAAAGCAGAGATAAGTTGCATACTAAATTATTATACAAGTTGAATGTGAAAAGATCATGTAGAAAAATGATCCTTCACATTACAAATCTTGGTACCTGGCAGATTGTTATTATTGAACCTCTGAGGGTTCTCTTACTATTCCTTGTTTCTAATATTTGCAAATTTTTGAGTAGCTTTTTACTTCTCCTGAAATAAGTACCTGATTAGAGCTTTGATGATGGTTGATCATTAGTTATGCTGCTTTTCTAACATTGGAAATACATTTGTCTGATAAAATGAAATTGCCTTTCAATATTTCAAAAAACGTGAGAGAAATAACATGAATCTTTGGATGAACTAAAATGGCATAGCATGGACCTTCTAGATATATAGGATCTTCGCCTAGAAGCTACTACGAAATTTTCAGACATTTACAGCTTTTCCACAGCTGCCAAATGCCCTATCTGTTATTAGGGTTCTGGCCTTCTTTACATGCTTTGTGTTTCTGGATTTTCACAAAGCAAATAACTGCATCACCATGGCAGGAGTGAAATGTTTAGAGCAGCAAATCTGATTTAATTGGTACTTAAACAGAACAGTAACACTAAATCAGATCATATTTGTGCATCTCTTTTCAACATTCGCCTATTAAAAAATGTTGCACACAAGAAGTGTTTCAGCATCTCAGCTTGAACCCAACTACCTTGGAGTCTTGATCAACCTGTCAGTGGGGACTGCCAACATTTTTAGTTTTAAAGCCCTTCTGGACTGCACTCTCAGGGCAAGCTTTCTGTTTCATGGAATGCAAACCCGAACAGAGTACAGCTATTGCACTTGAAGTGAATGAAGCTTCAGGAAATATGCAGGGAAACATAACTGCCCCGAACAAAGGAGGGTCATGATATTCGGCAGGCAGAGTACTTTTTCCATGGTCAAAAACTTCCAAACTACTTATCTTGCCCATTAGCCCAGGAAAACAATTTGTGTCCTTTTCAAGATCTTTGGATATATGTTCACTATCTAAAGTATGCAGACTGTTAAAAGAAGCCTTTTCTGTTCTATCAATTTCCTTTTCTTTAGTAAAATCCTTTCGACTATCAAGGTTGGTTCCTTTAGATGCATTGTTCTCCAGTGCTAATTCTGAAATCTTGGATTCCATTCCTATCCTTCCAAATAGTCTGCAGTACAGTAAGTGAGCTTTACCCCTCCTCTCCATGAAACTTATATTTCTGGCCCAAATCTCTCCAATTGTCATTTCATCAACGCAATTTTGATTATTTACATCCAATCCTCTATCTAAATGGATTTTCTTGGGTGGTGAATGACCTAATCCAGATTCCAACAGTCTGCCATGCTTTTCCTCCATAGGATAAGCAGAAAAATTGTGAGAATGCAAACATTGATGATCACCATTGTTAGCAGTGGACAATACTGTCTCTGCCATGGATTTACAGGTTTGTGTCCTCTGAGAAATAAGATCTGTGATATCTGGAAGAGTTTCATCCATTTTTATGGACATAAAAGCTGTGTTGTTCCCCTCTTCCATGAAGTCTAGCTTCCTTATATTATACCACTCTGGTAGGAAGCTAACCAATTCTCTGAAGGCCTTATTCTCCTTTTCAACTAATGTGCAACTTTCTACTTTCCATCTTGGTGAATGAATCCTACTTAGAACTGGAGTGCTCTTTTCACTTTCTCCATCTGTTTCGAGTAATGGAAAACAGAATTCCCCAAGATCTTCATTGGACATGCCACTTTTAGAAAGATCAAATCCTTCCTGACTGTTATCATTACCCAATGAAAGTAAATCAGCCAACTGAGTCAGGAGCCGCTCTTCTTCTGAAGGTGACATATTACCTTTATAAAGTAAGTCCTCTGGAGACCGCAATGTGTCAACACCATCTTGCAACGTTTCACTTTCATTTTGAGCTTCTGGTAATACAAATGAAGCTTGATTACAATGGTAAGAAAATATTTGATGGAATACACTTCTGTTTTTCCGTACTATATTGTAATCTGAGAATGACATCTCTCCAGTTTTGTTCTTTCCATACCATCGCCAGTGCCTCTGAATTTTTACAACAGCAGACTTCATATATTTGTATTTTGACTTGACTACAAACATACGGAAATAGGATTGCATAACAATTGCAGCCCTTTCCCTCCGTACTGAACTGGAAAACTTCCATAGCTTAAGAATATATTTGCGGGAACTGAAAGCAGATGAATATCTTCTATTTTTATTTACTGGAGAAGATTTTCCTGCCTCAAAATTTGAGGTAGAGGTAAAAGAAAAGTTATTTCTCTTTTCATCTTCTATTGTTCTATGAACATAATCAATTTGTCTGGTGTAAGAGTGCTTGGCACCTTTCCCTTTCAAATCACTAGATGCCCCTTGCAGACTTTGTAAGATAGCAGTTTGATGTGGTATTTTCCTGACATTCTTGATAGCCTGCTTATGCTGGAGCTTCCTTCTATCCTGCATTATTAATCTATGTGTGTTATCATTCTTGGAAGGAAGAAGATTATCAATGTCAGCCAAGACAGGTCGATTTGAGCATGTACGCATGTTCTGCACAGGCACTGTGGATGACACTGGTTTACCTGAAAGCAGGATCATGCATTAATTTCATTGAACCAAGGCTATTGCCAAGTTAAAAAAAAAAGTGCAGTACAAGTTTCAATGTTGAAAATACTAACCAATAATACGTGGGATGCTGCATTTGTAAGAATCAAACATTGATGGGACTTCAAGGTGATTCTGTTCCATCCACCTATAGATCTCAGTCCAGTATTGTCTTGTGCTTTCATTCTTCAGTCCCTCAGGTCCACCTTATTTAGTATCATTTCAAACATTCGTACAAACTTTGTCAGCTGATAGGTACTCCAATTAGAAATTGAGCACAACAACAACACTTGCAGATTCAAAATATACGATTAGAAAAGTTCGCACGAGCCCTTCCTATTATCACTTTTACTTCTTTTGATGCATTTGAAATAACCATTTAGGTTGACCCTAAGCACCACCAGTAGAACTACTGAATTTACACCATATCCAACTACTAAATGCTATTAATGGCAAAATAATTGCCTCTTTTATTATTCGAAGCATCCATTGTATCTATATACTGTTCATAAACATCAAAATTTTAATAATGAGAGTGAAAAAACATCTTGCACGAAGCAATAATTAGATCATACTAGCAAGACAAGAACCTTCAAATTATTAATGACACCAATGTGCAGACATGCAGATAATGGACATCTAACACGTGCCTCAATCTTGAGAGAATATAAAATTTTGAATGATTGGTTTCTTGTAAATGTACTCCACAACATGCTCAAATGTGATATGTGTATGCACATTTTTTCTCAAGCTCTAAACAGGAGAAGGTTTGAGAACTAAGGAAGAATATTTATGATGTTACTTGTTTACAGATTTGAGAAAGCCTCAAGGGTTACAGTCAAAATCTGGAAATTCTGTTTTCTGGTGGAATGTGAAACATGCTTGGATTTGTATAGCGCTTCAATGCTTGTTTAGGTTCTAGGTAAGTGTGAACGAATAAAAGCTTTCTGTCATTGTTCTACATTGGATTCCCATTTTTTCTAATTTATCAATAGCAAGTTAAACCCTGATTAGTCTAAGGGCCAACATATTCCATTGCCAAACTTTAACCTTACAGAACTTGGAACGCGTTTATCAAATATTATAGAAGAGAAAGAACACTGAAGAACAACAATTAGCCAATGCAGGAGTAAAAAGAAAAAGCATGGCCAACCATTAGCATATGGAATTCTACGATCGCAGAGATCTCTTAGCAGCCACTGGAAAATGGTTACAGTAAACTCTCCAATCTAAATCCCATATCTATCAGAAGTTAGAACCAGCTGGTTCAGGTTCAGACCAGCTGGTAGGCCCAAAATGGTCCAGTTCTGTATAAAATCCAGATAGGGACGAGTTCTTGTCTGAATTGTCCCATTTGAAACAAATCCGAACTCACTGTTGCACCAAACAAAGAATGAATAAAAAAGGTATATTAACCCAAAAACCCTAATCATCACCTCTATAATCATAATGACGACTCTCCATCTATTTTCCTCCTAATTTTCTCATTGATCATTTATGAACATTTGGAGATTTTGGAGTTTTGGCAAATATATTTGATTCGGAGCAAGAGGATGATGACATCGATAGCATGCAGAGGGTGTGATGAGGATCCCAATCTAGGAGATGATTTTGAGGATATGTTGTAGTGATTTGTTGTAGTATGAACTTCTTTTTGGATTCTAGAGGACATTTAGAGCCTCTATCTTTATGTCTTTTGGTTCATGTAGGTAATTGCACTTGATGCCATTTTGCTATATTCACCCTTCACATGCTATATACTCCAGAAAATTTTGCATATTTTGCATATTTTGCTATATTCACCCTTCACATGTCAAATTATTTTGCCATATTCACCTTCACATTGGTGTACATGAATATATGATTCTTTTATTAAAATTTGAATATTTTGTCTTTTACTGTTTACATTTACATATGACTGACTTTTTTCCTAGTTCTTGTCAGGTTTGAGAATTTGCAATTTCATTTTTGGACCAGTTCCAATTCTGATAAAATTGTTTCATACTAAACACAATCACATTCCCGAAGGCAAGGTATATATTTCTTAACACTTTAACGCTAGCATGACCAAATTGAGCCAACTTTATTAAATTGCCACTGTTGTATGGGACCAGAAAGGGATGACTAAAGATCTCCAAAAGTGAATCCATCTAGGATGCCCAAAAGCCCTGAACAATGTGCAAAAACTGAAGTTCATCTTCGGTGCCCTGTTACCCACCCATCATGGTAATCCTTGGGAGAAAAATTTTCTCCTGTTGTTTCAACTTGCCAGCCAGTAGCCTTATCATGATACACAGATAGCTAGCCTCAAATGCCTTTCATCTACTATCTGGTCAGTGCATTCTTTTATCTAGCTTTGCTCATTCGATGAAGGTGGCTCATCTAATATGAAGTACATTAACCATTATTGTATTCAAGTGCTCTTATTTAATGTTAAAGGCATTCTGGTATAGATCATAGGTTGAACAGGATGATAGACCACTATTGATTGTACTCCCTGCTTCACCTTGGTGGATATCACTTGCTCCTAGTATAGTGTGATCTTTCTTGAGGCCTTTCTTTCTTTGTCAAAGATGGGCACAAATAGGAGGCTCTAATTAATGTTGTGTGTCCATGGTAATCCATACTTAACACTTCCCATCCTCCCCATGTATCCACATCCCATCTTCAAGTTGATTGCTATCTGTCACTCATATCAATTCCCTGTTTTCCTGATCCTTTGAGTAGAGGCATGGAAACTTTTCCCTAAGAGGTCAACGCAGCAAAAAGAAAGAAAAAACATGAGCCAAATGTTAAAAGGAAAAAAGGTGGCAGTGATAAAAGAAAGTGAATGGACAAAAGTCTAGACCGAGCTCTACCCCCCTCATGAGCTCTTACCCAGTTTCTGGCTAAATCACAATCTATCAAAATGAAAGGAACTTTGAATATCCCAAACCCCGATGAACAAAGGACTGCTTCATCTTCAAGGGGTCAATAAGGATTATCATGAACCAATGGAAACTTGCAATCGAAGCCATATATGTAAAATTAATAATGAAAAAGGCTCACAAGAAGAGTGGTAAAATATGTCGAGGAAAGGAGTAATTTGGGTCCCATGATTGCTCCTTTTTCACATTATAATACTCAAGGATAATGTGAACATCATAGCCAATACAAGATAGTGGCATCCTCCATGAAGTAGACCCCACACCATGTCATTGATCACATATATCTACTGAATGATGGGTCAGCCTAGAAATTGTTCCTCCCTGTAGGCTTGAAAGCACCTAGTAGGGCCTTGGTGATAACCTCCCATACCAAAAAGCAAGGTAATATGCTTACAAATCATAAGCTAGTAAGACATTTGAAGATGATGCTTGTGTGAAGTAATTTGATGCCTTATACATTGAATATGGCCCACTCTAATACTCTTATGGTTCTTGCACCCACAATGTTGATCTCACTTCATTCTGTGAGTGTGTTGTTTGATCTTTGCTTCCAAGTATAGTTGCCATCCCTTGGGGGATTGTATGATACTTCTCCAGCACTTCAAAGAGGATGTCCAGCCCCACTTGATGATTCTCCTAGGCACTTTGACCTAGGGCATTGACCACTTATTAAGAAGCATTCACCGGATGCCTCAACACAATTGATGATACTCTTTTCTCCCTCTAGAACCTTGAACGATGCCTTCTAGAGCCAAGACATTCCTTGAGAATTGGTGTACCCCAAAGTTGACAAGATGTCCTCGCGCTGGCATTGCACCTACTTGATGGACATTGCCCTATTATTTAAGATATTTGATGATGATGACATGTTACCCCTCCTCTGGAGGGGATGGTACATAGTTCTACATGATGACATCATGCCCTAACACTTTGATGTCCCCTTCATGATGCTTGGATTGATGATGTTGGTACTTTTGAGGATGGCGTTTTGTCGTCGGAGCTTTGCTTGATGATTGGATGTCCCGCTGATGAGGAGATGTGATCTTTTGGATGAGATGCCCCTTTTAGTCATCCATTTCACCTTTTGTGGAGTGACACAACTTGTGGAGGATGACGTCACCCTTGGAGGGATTTTAACTCACACATGGACTAATCGAGGCTTATTTTTATGTTTTATCATCGAGTTAGCTATCTTTGGGGGTCAATATGTGATCTATCCAACTTGTAATCACATTTTAGTATTATTTCAAGGCTTTTAGGCTAAATTTTAAGGAGACTAACTTGGTTTCCCTCGTACAAATAGAGAGAAGTCAAATTTCCTAGGATCATTGTCACACTTGGATATCACACACACCAGATACTTGTTTATTGCCTTTTGTGCACTATGGAGCACTAGTTGAGTGAACTTCTTGTGGAGGATGTTGGTTAGATGGTTCTCTCTCTGGGATGATTATTGGTGATGCTTTGATGATATGCGCTAAGTTATTGTAAGTTATCTTCTATAATCTTGTACTTGTTGATGTTTTATGGCTTTAAAATCTCATTGCACAAGATTTTAATCGAGCTTCTCTTGAGGAACCTGGGTTTGGCTTCCTTCCTTTGAATCTCCAAACAAGAGTGAAGCACCCTACGTTTTAGGATGTGAGGAACACAAGTTTGTCTTCCTCATTCTCCATGAAATCACTTCCATCTTTATTCTTCCATAAATTTTAATCCTAGACTTCATTATCCCTTGACTGAAAAAGGTACTAATATTATCTCTTGTGCCAATCTCATAAATAAACAAATAAAACCTTAATTTTATATTTTATGTTTTATATGGTAAATTAAGGTTAAATTATAATAAAATCATAACTTTTCAACGTTATTTTCCTTAAACTTCATTGTCCTAGAATTAGAACTTGTATGCATCTATTTGGAAAAGTGAAAGTATCATTCACATGCATTTTTCAGCCATAATTAGGTCTAACATCTAAGGTTTATTTTGTTGTTATATGTGTTTTCATCCATTGAAAATTGTTGTAATTTATCTTGTTTACCCATTAATCAGCCCTAGGTTTACACTTGTTTATTATAGAATCCAGCGTTGTTTTCTTATTGTTTCTATAAAATATTTGAATGTTCCAAATGCTAATTGAAATCATAGTTTATAAAAACAAAATGTAATTTCTTGATCACATTTTAGGGAAGCTATTTGAGTCTCTATTGCTCAAACTAATACCCCTAGATTTAACCATAGGAACTATTACTGCAAAATCTAGCAAGCCTAGTGCAAAGCCACACTAGGCAATGTAGATCCTATGTAAAGAATGAGATTAGCCACCACTATCACCTTAGTGGCCTCCCTCCTGCTATTTAGTGGTCGATGTTATATCAACAATGGAGGCTTCTCTAGTGATATCACATAACAAGATTTTCAATAAATAAGAGCTCTAATGGTTATGGAGGAAGGCACCGGCAAGGCCTTCGTAACCATGATATGAGATACAAGCAAACAAGTACACTTTTCTACCAACCCCAATGGACTAAATGAGGGCTGCTATAAACTAGGGTTTCATTAATATGCAGTTTTACATGCAAAAACATATAGCAACCCAGAAGTAGACTTTAAAGAATAGATTATGTTGACCGCTGCGTGTCAACTACCCATAGCAGTACACCCCTTTTTTTTCGCAAAAAGGGACAGCGCTTGATCGAGATGTTCGTGCCATTCAGCAGTCATCGTCATTCTCCTGATCTTATTAAAGTTGTAAACCCAGTCTGCATTTT